>QLTV01001699.1:720156-756749 GCA_003457575.1 Thermophis baileyi
ATGACCAACACCTTGACACTAACACCAAAACAAACCAAAAGCTTATAGCGTGCATAAGCGCACCAGCATGCCTACCGTCTCTGTCCAAATGTTCCCTTTTATTTGTACCCATTTTATGTATTCAAATAATGTTATACTTATGTATATTATCAAATATATGGAATTTTATTTATATATATATAAATAAATAAATAAAAATAAACCAATCTCTGGAATCTTCCAAGTCACACAATATTGTTTGTGGTAACACCAGAATCCTTCCTAGGATCTCACCAGAATTTCCCAGCTAACATCATGGAAAACCTGTAAGATTTGGCCATTTCAAGGTGGTTTGGAGAGAGAGGCATTTGGGCCACCACATGAAACCACACAGTGGCCTTCAGGATCTGAACCTATTGCTGACTCTTGGGTTAAAATAATAATGCAATGAAAAGATAGAAGGCAGGTCATTGTTGTGATTGTTCCCACACCCTAGGGATAGGCTTCCAGGGATGGCTTCCTCCCGGTTCGGACTGGATCGCCCGAACCGTTAGCGACCCGCTGGTGACGTCACGGATCTGGTTCGGTCGGTGCCGGTCCGTGGGTGCCGCCATCTTTTTTTGGGATTTTTTTGTGATTTTTTTTCCTGTTCTGCTGCTTGAAAAAGGGCCCTCCCGCCCGCCCCTGGGTTTATACTGACTTTTATTCCTTCGTCCAAAGCACAGCTGATCAGCTCCTCAGCTGTGTTTCGGGCTGATTGCAACTACTGAGCATGTGCGGAAGCAAAATTGCATGAGGGAGCGTGCGCATGCACGCTAGCGGAGCACGCGTGCACGCGCAAAACATCGCAATGCGAACCGGTGGGGAAGGTAAGTGAAACCCACCCCTGTAGGCTTCCCTAGCTTAGCCTTTGGGCTTGGTGTTCAACCCTTTCCATTTCTACTGGCATAATATCTAGTTGGCCATTCTTGAACATGCCTGTTAATTCTGCTTTATGGGTGGATGCCTCTTTCAATGTTTAACCTTTATTATATACGCACAGAACATTTTGAGTGGGGATATTAAAAAGTGCAAACTGTTAAGTTCTGGGACAGAAGAGGCTTCAGACTTGCTTGGTACAACAGTTCTTTATTCACAACTATGTACAGACTCCAGCAGCACTCCAATCTGACAGCCGGCTTTATATACAGAGCTGTCAGTGAAACCAACCAATCAGGTCTCTCCATTTTCCCGCCTGAATGGAGGACCTGACTGTAAACTTATGCAGTCATAATACACAACACCCCTCCCCTCTTGGTTTGATCCAACCATTAACATACGTAGTCCCGTAAATAGGAGGGGAGACCCTAGTGGACCTGCGCAGCTCAGTTGAGCAGTCAGCGTCGAGCTGAGAGGATGGGTTTCGTTCCCTCTCTAGCTCCGCCTGTGGACGCTCCGAGAAGCTTTCGGGCGGGGCCTCGGAATTACCCGGAAATGGTTCATGACTGGGACGGCGCTGGATCTCCGGTTCCCCAAGTAAGTACTCCGCCTCTCTCGGGTAGTCTTCAGCTGTGGGGGAATAGGAATGGTTGTGATTTTTATTATTTTCGTGGTGGTCAGTATTGGGAAGTTGGCGGCTGCGCAGTTGGTCTATGTGGCGCCGCCATTTTCTTCCATCTGGAACTGAGACTACGTATGATCTGGGGCCCGAGATTCCTGTTACTTCCCCCGGCACCCATTGTGCACCTTCTGCAAAGTTTTTTGCGAAGACTAGGTCCCCGATTTTGAAGGACCTTGTGCGGTTGCTATCGGCTAGCTCTGGTTCTTGCTGTGAGTAGCTAGGGTGCAACCTATCTAATTTCGACCGAAGCCGCCGGCCCATTAACAGCTCGGCTGGGCTTCTCCCTGTAGCCACACTAGGGGTTATATGCTGGGCTAGCAAGAAAGTGTCTAACCTGGCTTGCCAGTCCGCTGGGCCGAGCCAGCCTAACCCCTCTTTGGCCGCTCACACCATGCGTTCCGCCTGACCATTACTCGATGGATGGAATGGGGCGACAAGTGCGTGTTGGACCCCAAGCTCTGCCAGGAAGCCCTCAAATGGTGTAGCCGTGAATTGCGGCCCGTTATCTGAGACCAACACATCGGGAAGGCTGTGTGTGGCGAATAGCTTCCTGAGCGCCCTGATTGTGGCTTCTGCTGTGGTGGACCCCATAAGGACAATTTCCAGCCACTTCGAATAAGTATCAATGACAACCAGGAAGATTTGCCCGTGGAACGGGCCTGCGTAATCAATGTGAACCCGGGACCAGGGGGCTCGGGGTTTGTCCCATTCCTGTGCCGGGGCTTTAGGTGGGGCGGCTCTTGACTCTTGGCAGGGAGTACAACCCGCTATCCATTTCTCAATCTTCTCGTCCATTTTTGGCCACCAAACGTAGCTCTGGGCCAGAGCTTTCATTCTAACCACCCCTGGGTGCCCTTCATGTAAGGCCCTTAGAATTGCCTCTCGAAGTGACAGAGGTGCAAGGACTCTATCCCCCCATAACAAAACCCCCCTTGCGCCAATATCTCGTGCTGCCTGCTGATATAGGGTCTCCAGGCTGACCGGCCCTTGCGGCCACCCCCTCCACACCCAGTTCAGAAGCTTGCGGAAAACCGGGTCCTTGGCAGAGTGGGCAGCCACCTCAGCCGAGGTGACAAGGCCTGAGTCCAGGCAGTCAATAAGAAGGACCGGGACGCCCGGAGTGGGGTCGTTCACGAGGTCCGGCAAGGGGCAACAGCTGAGGGCATCAGCATGTCCAAGAGTCCGCCCTGGCCGATATGTTAGGTGGTAGGAATACGCCGATAGGAAAATAGTCCATCTGGTGAGGCGCGGTGACAGGTAGGCAGGCATGGGGCGATCCCCCACAATTAACCCTAACAAGGGCTTGTGGTCAGTGACCAGCTCAAAGTCTTGACCGAACAGATACTCATGGAAGCGTTTTACGCCAGCGACCGCAGCCAAGGCCTCGCGGTCCAACTGGCTATAGTTGCGTTCGGCACTGGAGAGCGTCCGCGAAAAATATGCGACCGGAGCCTCCCTCCCGTCAGACAGACAGTGGCTGAGCACAGCCCCGACCCCGAAAGGAGAGGCGTCGCATACAAGCACAACTGGCAGAGTCTCATTGAACTGGATGAGGAAGCTGTCTTCAGACAGGAGGCGCTTGACAGCCGTGAAAGCGGCGGCCTCCTTATGCCCCCACACCCAGGTAGCTTTTTTGGCTAGCAGCCTGTGCAAAGGCTCAGCCACTGTCGCTTTGTCCTTGAGGAACATGCTGTAAAAATTAAGTAGGCCCAAGAAAGCCTGTAGCTCGGTCTTGTTGATCGGCATGGGGGCCTCCCGGATGGTCCTCACTTTGCTGGAAATGGGGTGGATTCCCCGACCGTTTATGCGGTATCCCAGGAACTCAACCTCTGGGACCCCAATTTGGCATTTGCTGCCCTTTACTTTGAGGCCATCAGCTCTGAACCTGCTCAGGACCTCTCGCAGCCTGGATACCAGCTGCTGTTCGTCGGTGGCCGTGACTAACACGTCATCGAAATAGGGCACTACCCCAGGAATTTTCAAACTAGGGCACTACCCCAGGGATTTTGATTAATAACCGCTCCATAATGCCTTGAAAAATCCCTGGGGCTACGCTGACTCCGAACTGTAGGCGATTACATTTGAACGCCCCCCTGTGTGTTACAATAGTTTGCGCCTCTGCCATAGCGCCATCTACCGGCAGTTGTTGGTACGCCTGCGCGAGGTCCAGCTTTGCAAAAATGGCGCCCGGGCCCAAAGTGTGCAGTAGGTGCTGAACTACCGGCACGGGGTAAGCACTTTGCTGCAGGGCCTTGTTTATTGTGCATTTATAGTCCGCGCAGATGCGGATGGACCCGTCGCTCTTGATAGGGGTGACGATCGGAGTCTCCCAATGGGCATGATCTACGGGCTCGAGAACCCCTTGGCTGATTAATTTGTCAAGCTCCCTGTCTATCTTAGGCTTCAGGGCGAAGGGAACCCTGTGCGGCTTTAGTCTGATGGGGGCAACCTGGGGGTCTAGGTTGAATGATATAGGCGTGCCCACATACTTGCCCAGTTGGGTGTCGAAGACGTCCTTGAACTCGCGGAGCAGGTCGTCTGCGCAGCCTCCGGACACCATGCTGATATCGGTCACCCCGAGTCCCAAGGCATCAAACCAGTCCAGGCCGAGTAGTGTGGGCAGGTCCCCTTGAACCACCGTGATGGGCAGGTTGCCGCTGAACTTGCCGAATTGCACCTGGAAGCTTTGCCAGCCGAGTATGGGAATTCTGTTGCCCTGGTAGTCGTTAAGCCGCAACGGCTGGTTCTTCAGTTGTTGTTGACGAAGCGCCGGAATGGCCCTTTTGATGGCAGCCCAAGAAATGATTGATATGGAGGATCCTGTATCAATCTCCATATCGCAGGGGCACCCTTCGATCCTTACGGTAATGTGGATCTTCCTGTGAAGGGGGGTGCTCGCCTGCCCGACTCGTGTTTGGTTGGCCTCAGGGTGGCGGTTCCCTTCTGGCCGGCGTTTATGCTGCCATGGTGTCTTGGATGCTTGCTGTGCAGGGGCCTTCTTATATTCGGTGGGGGCCTGTCCCCCTGATGGTTGGCTGGCCCGGCAGACTCTGGCGAGGTGCCCGGTTCGGCTGCAGCAGCGGCAGACAGCGTCCCTGTATTTACAGGAGGCTCGCTGGTGTTGCCCGCCACAACTGGAGCATGGGAGGTATTTTGGTTGCTCCGTGCTGCGGCGTCGCTCCATCCGGAAGACCTCCTCTTCCTCACTCTCCTCGGACGGTTCGTCAATGCATCTGCTCTCGTGCACTGGTGTGGATGTCTTCGGTGGCACTTGGGGAGCTTGGCGTCAATGTAGGGTGACAGCTCCCTTGTTCGACGCTTCGGTTGCTCGGGCCTCGTCTAGGGCCGTCTGTAGAGTCAGGTTCGCCTTGGCCAGCAGACGTCGTTGTAACCTCAGGTCCTGGACCCTGCAGATAAGTTGATCCAGGAGAATATCGTCGAGGTCTCAGAACTCGCAATGTGTGGCAGCCTTACGAAGCGCTGCCATGTATTGGTTAATAGACTCCCCGTCTTGTTGGAGTCTCTGCCGGAATTCATGCCTCCGGACCACCTTGGATGGCACCGAGGCATAATGGGTTTGCAGGAGGTTCTGCAACATAGGCCACGGGATCGTTTCGACCGGAGTTGGCTCTGCGAGTGATTCAGCCGTGTCGAAGACTTCGTGGCCACAATGGCTGAGGAACAGCGCCCACTTCCTATTGTCGGATAGGCCAGTGAGGTCGTTGGCCTCTAAGAAACAGCGAAATCAGGTCATGTAGAACCCCCAGTTCTCCTTTGTGGAATCAAATGGAGTCAGCGGGTGGAACGCTGACATTCTGGCGCCTTCTTGCGGTTCAAATTTACCGCTGAAAAATGGCCGCCGATCGTTTGCCGCCGGGCTGGGCCTTCAGTGTCTTCAGCTCTAGTTGCTCTTCTGTGATCCCACCTTCGTCGCCAGTGTTAAGTTCTGGGACAGAAGAGGCTTCAGACTTGCTTGGTACAACAGATCTTTATTCACAACTATGTACAGACTCCAGCAGCACTCCAATCTGACAGCCGGCTTTATATACAGAGCTGTCAGTAAAACCAACCAATCAGGTCTCTCCATTTTCCCGCCTGAATGGAGGACCTGACTGTAAACCTATGCAGTCTTAATATACAACACAAACAAATAGTAATGCAGAGGAACATGAAGTCATGTCTACATGTCAGATTTTAAGAACTGCACTTGTTGTTTTGTTCTCCTCTCTAGCACATCACTGATTTCTTCCACAATCTTTGGAGTCATATACATATATACATTTATTAAAGAGTATTTATTTATTAAAGAGTAGAGTGGAATAACACTAGGCATTGGCCTAGCAGGTAAGACGCTGGGCTTGTTGACCAGAAAGTTGGCAGTTTGAGACCAAGCACCGTGTGCAGGGTGAGCTCCTGTCCTTGTCTCAGCTCCTACCCACCCAGCAGTTTGAAAGCATAGAAACGCAAGTAGATAAATAGGTACCACTTTGGTGGGAAGGTAACAGCGTTCATGTGCCTTGGCGTATAGACATGTTGGACACATGACCACAGAAGGCTCTTCAGACATCCCTGGCTTTCTTGGCTAAGAAACAGATGCATACCACACCCGAGAGTCAGGCATGACTGGACAGGGGAAACCGTTACCTTCTCTTTAGAGTAATGGTAGTCCTTGACTTATGACCACAACTGAGCCCAAAGCTTCTATTGCAAAGCGAGACAGTTGTTAAATGAGTTTTGTCCCATTTTATGACCTTTCTTGCCACAGCTGTTAAGTGAATCACTGCAGTTGTAAATTAAGTAACATGGCTGTTCAATGAATCTGGCTTCCCTATTGATTTTGCTTGTTAGAAAGTCACAAAAGTTCATAAATATGGACCATTTGCTAAGCATTCAAATTTTGATCATGTGACCATGGAGTTGCTGCAACGGTCATATGAAAAATGGTCATACTTTTCTCAATGCCGCGGTAATATCTGCAGGTTAAGAAAGCCTGTTTGCTTGTCAGATAAAGCAATAGGCTACAAACTGGGAGATCGTGAGTTCTAGTCCCATCTTTGGTGTGAGGCCAACTGAGTGGACCTTGGACATCCTGTCATCCCTAGGAAGGAGACAATGGCAAATTACTTCCAAAATCTTGCCAAGAAAACTGCAGGGACTAGTCCAAGCAGTTAAAAATTATTTGAAAGGACACACATACACACACACACACACACATGCACACACACACAAACTAGCATGACCATAGGATCCAGTAATCTGAAGCAATGGTGGCTATTATTATTACTGAGTTCATAATAATAATGTTAATGATAGTCCATCAGATATTATATCTTCTTTTGGAAATACAGAAGCAGAGTAATAAACATATTAACTACTGTGGCTGGGTTAGTGTATGATTAGATGAGTGAGACCTCAGAGAAATAGCCTGCATGAACACTCAGTCCTCAAGTTAAGGAAACTGAATAGTCAAAGCAATGTAGGGACTAGATGGGGAAAGATAATTACAGAATTCAAGTCTTCTCCTTCCAAAAAAAACCCAGGAAATAATAATGGATGCCTAGGAAGACAATTGAGTATCTCAGGTTCTGTTAAACAGTAGAGATAGATGGGAGACCAAGGCCTAGAAAACCAGTTTGGCATTGTGGAAAATACAATGAGGGAATAGAAGTGGAATTCATCAAATTTGCAGATGACACTAAGCTGGGAGGAATAGCCAACACCCCAGATGATAGGCTCAGGATCCAAATAATCTTGACAGACTTGAACACTGGGCCCTATCCAACTATCCAACTAAATAAAATTTACTGTAGAGAAAAATAAGGTTTTACACTTAGGCAGGAAAATGTACAAGTACAGATTAGGTGAAACCTGGCTCAAAAGCAGTAACTTTGAGAGAGATCTTGGAGTCCTAGTGGACAATCACTTAAATATGAGCCAATAGTGTGAGGCAGCAGCCAAAAAAGCTAATGCAATCCTTGGTTGCATAAACAGAAGGGTAGAGTCAAGATCATGTGAAGTTTTAGTACCACTTTATAAAAAGCCTTACTAAAACCACATCTGGAATACTGCATCCAGTTTTGGTCACCACATTATAAAAAAGATGTTGAGCCTTTGGAAAGAGTGCAGAGAAAAGCAACTAAGATGATTAAAGGCCTGGAGACTAAAACATATGAAGGGTTGCGGGAATTGGGCATGACTAGTTTAGAGAAAATAAAGAAGGGTGATGACAGGAAAGCAGTGTTCCAATATTTGAGGGGCTGCCACAAATAAGAGGGAGTCAACTTATTTTTCAAAGCATCAGAAAGCAAGACAAGAAACAATGGATGGAAACTGATGGAGAGCAGCAACCTAGAACTAAGGAGAAATTTCCTAACAGTGAGAACCATTAAACAATGAAGTGGCTTGCTTTCAGAAATTGTGGGTGCTTCATCATTGGAGGCTTTTGACACTGGACAGCCACTTGTCAGAAATGGCATAGATTCTTCTGCTTGAGCAGGGGGTTGGACTTGAAGACCGCCAAGATACCTTCCAACTCTATTATTCTGTATTCCATAAAATGTCCAGAAGCTATGGAAGCTTCCTAAGGGTTACACAGATGTCCAGTTCTGGAAAATTTCCAAGTTATCAAAGTTGGAAACTATTCTGGAAAAAAAGCTTCAAAATTGCTGTGTGTGTGCTGGATATGTGAGCTGAGGCCAATGAGGTCCTCTGAAGAAGGCATTGTGAATAGCATAAAAAACAAACAAACAGATTGCTATGTTTGGGAGGAAATCTCACAAGATTAGTTGGTGTCAGCATGCATGCCCAGATTCCTGCCTACCATTAGCAGGAACTTCATTGGTCAAACCTGAGCAGCTTGAAGGATCAGCCCAGTATACATCTAGGTCTAAACTATTGTTTGGATAGTAAGTATTAGTTTAAAGAACCTCTACGTGGACATGGCATTTTCTTCTACTGTTGTTAACTCTGCACTGGCTTATCAAAGGAACTACTGCAGGTAGTTGACTTATGACAGTGATTAAGCTTAGCAATTATAGTTGTTGTGATAGTCATAAAGCACATTGGACTCATTTTTTGACTTTTGCAGTGGTTGTTAAGCAAACACAGCTGTCATTAAAGAAACATGCTTGGCTCCATTGGTAAAACTGTTGGCAAAACTGTCATAAATTATGGTGATGAAACCGCAAGGCACCGCATATGGCTGAAATGCAAGTTGGTGGCTGAGCACCCTAAATGCAGAGGGAACAGTGTAAATTTGAAAGCAGGCCTTAAGTTCCTTTTGGGGTGTCTGTTGTAACTTTGAATAGACACTTAGCAACCAGTCATAATTCAAGGCCTGCCTGTATTTCAATTTCAACTTGAAAGTAATCCAAACATGTATCGGTGCATATATGCTTGCTCTGTGCGTGTGGTAAAAATATGTTAACCTTCCAGATCAACGCTGTCTCAAGAGTCAACAGGTTTTGGTATTGAACCATGGGAAAGCACTTTCTGGCTTTGTCTAGACCACCATAGCAACCTTCCATTACTTAGGAGAGGATGTTTTTCATCTTCTATTAATCAGCTAAAAGAGCAAGCAATTTTGCTCAATGGTTCTATTTATGCTTTTCTGCTTCTGAGATTGCCAGAAGTAACAATGACCTTGGATTAGTTTCAAACTGCTTCAAGTGGGATTGTAAGGTAGAAATGCTGGTGGTGCTACTCTTTGTATGACTGTAAAACTCACAGTAACCTCTTTTTTGTCCTGGTACTGCAGAACTGGTGAATTGTATTGGAGCATGTTGCTACAATGCAGTGCTGTAATACATCTAGTAACTGCATTAAACAAAAAAGATTGATAAAAAGACCAGAAATGTATGTGGTATGAATCAAATATTTTATTGTCACAAAATAAATCAAAATAAGTGAACAAAATAACTACATCTTTTCAGATCAAAGTGGCTAAAATATGTATTTTTGAAGAGAAAGAATCATAAATAAAAGGAAACAAGTATGGAAGACTTTCAAGCAACAATTATTGTGATTTCATTGGCTTTACATGGATACTAAGCAAATAATCCCCCATGAATTGTGTAGGACATATCCATTCTAAATAAGCTGGAAATACTGTGAAGTTATTTCCTAATTAAATTTTGGTTCTTCTGATCTTAATTCACACAGGACAGGTAGGAAACCATTTGTCTAAAACTATTCTGTTTGAAAATATAATAATTTACCAACAGGAACACATTCCTCATAATTTAATCATTAGGGAATTCCATATTCTGTTACGAGCTGTCTAAATTTCTAAAAATTTTGGTTAAACATTTATATGTCCATCACTTCAGAATAGTCTGATCTACTATACCAGATTCTTTAAAAAATAGTTCCCTCTGGTGGTTTGGACCTGAAATACATTTTTAGGTTAAGCCATGTGTATATTTTGCTTTCTATTTTCAGAAAGTTGCAAGGATTTTGCACGTATGTAAAATACATATTATTTTGCTTCAACTGATATTCTAACTACAGTGCTGTAAATTTGTTCACAGTTACCCTTAGCAAAATTCAGTGTAATAACTTATAAGCAAAGTTGCCTTTATGGACAGTTCAGAATCATCAGAGCAAAATGCAACCTGCCTGAAAGATGACAGGACGATACGATCCTAATAGACATATAGCACAAATTTCCAACTTCAAGCCAATGAATTTTAAGAGGGCAACCATGTGGCACTGCTGAACTATATTACTAACAATATGCACTATTGTGAGGAATGCTGAGACTTACAAGTCAGAAAAATCATGACGGCCATAAATTGTCCATTGCAGTTTGGGGTCAAACTATAAGTCAGCTCCCACACATGCTTGCCAAAGGTGCTTTTTGCAAAAGGCAAATGGAAGCTTTTTCCATTCAGGTAAGGATTAGTTTGGATCAGGATTAGATGAGAAACAAAACATTTTCAAAGAAAAAAAATCAAGAAGTTGCCTCTTGGAAAAAGACCTTTTGGGACAATCATGACCTAGAATGATTGAGAATATCCAAAGACACATTCCTGCCAATTCTCATATATGCATAATAGATTTTTTTTTAAAGTTTCAGAATCTTTTATACATACAATCAGGTAGTATTCAGCAGTTAGAAGTTTGAAAGTTAGGGGTAAATTTGTTTAGTGTAATTAGCTCATTATTCATTTATTTATTCATTGACCACTGTGTCTACAGACTGGTGAAACACATCAGTTTGGATCAGAATTAGGGGAATTATACTTATTCAACATTAGTAATGCTCAAGACTCATTCAGATTATGGGCTGGGATAATATGAACTATGAGGACACACAAAATAGATTGCTGATGAATATTTTTGCTGCAATAGGAAGCAAATGAGGAAAAGTTCCTAATCTATTATTTTCCAAGAAACTTTCAAATTTATAACTACTATCTGGAAACTGGAGTCTAAGCCTAGTAAATTTCTGTGCTTAATTCAAAATCATGCTAACAATAATAATATCTCTAGCTCCATTACATTAAAATCGCTTAGTATTACAGTTTTGACTTTCATAGTTTTATTTTAGGTCTCACTAAAAGTGAAATATGAGAATTATAGAATTATACTCTGAAGCTTGGATGTTTTTTACTTCCAAATCCTAATTCATTAATAAGGAGTTACCCATATTTTGACTTTCTATATCCACAAGATGGCATTGCTCAACTATTTACAAAAAAATAATAATCTCATTTTAGGACCAGGGCTTTATAATAAATCTTGCTCTCCTAACTTTACATAGTTGAACTTGGCTACTAGGCTCAAACTTTGGAGGTACAATACAGCACGGTCAGGCAAGAATCTTCATTGTAAATTAGATTGTAGGCACACTAAACAGTTGGTTGTCCCTATCAGTGTGGGAATTTCGCTCTTATACCTATATCAATTTAAGCTACCTGACTTTTGGTTGTTGACATGACTGATATTTCTGCCGTGAGGAAGACTGGTTCTCAACTTATCTCTCACCTTTCTCAAATTATGAGAGAACTGATTACAGTGATTAGATAAATCAAGTTATTTTCCACCTAATAATTTATGAACAGATAAAAGATGTATCAAATCAGCACCTTAAAAACTTGACCTCAATTTAATGCAATCTTTAAACATAAATATTCTGTAAAGATGCCAACAAGTGTATTCTAAAAACTTGAATTTCAATGTATTTTCAAATGAAGTTCGCTTAAATCTCAATAAAATACATTTAACCTCTGTATTGTTTGAGTGCACAGTTCTTTTATGATTACTCCATTGTTATTCATCTTTATTCTTTTTCCAGATGAAGATATTATATCATGCCGGTATCTCCGGAGCAGAGAGTTAAAGGAGAATGTGATTTTTGAAAAAAGATACTTTACTGTTTCTGACAAGAAATTGGATATAATTGACTTCTAGAGTTAGCAGTACTTCGGTTCTGAATATCATTCTAAAGGAAAATAATTGAAGTAAAAACTACCGTACAACAACTTGATTCAATAATTAAACAAATAACAAAAACCCAGCAGAAAATAATTATGTTATTTCCAGTGATGGAACAAAAGGTTTCCTTCTTATGCATATCATTCCAAAATCTGATCACAATTTAGGAGACACGCTCTTGTCATTCAGAGCTTATAAAGGGGGGGGGGGGCGTGGAGGAGAAGACAAACTTATTTTCTGCAAGTAAGTTTTGCTTGTGCATTAGATTCCCCCACAATTTACTACATTTTTGGAGAAGGAACCCCAACATTTAGAAATCCGGTTTTTGGTAATATACGATTGAGGCTTAGGGAGAAATGTACTAACGTCACAAACTTAACTCAGCTGCAGAAGGGAGATGTAGGGAGCTCTGAGTTTTAAGCAAGCTCCCTTTGTTTGTGGAATTTGTGGAGGTTTTTTTGTTTTTTTTAAAGAGCCCAGGAGTACTACTAGTTAGGAGAAGAGCTAGAGGTCGCTATGAGGCCAGCGGCTTCTGAAAGAAAGCTGAGCCTCACATCGCATCAGTCAGGCTCCTCTGTAAAAAATAAAAAAGGTAAGTTGGATGCCGCTGAGCCCTGGAATTTAGTGAGGAACAGGCCCGCAAGTCTCTTGGATGGCTGGATATTAAGTAGGCCTCGGCCTACAAGTTTTAAGTGCCCCGTGTGCCAATCATTTCCCCTGAGTGGCTTGAGGCTCCCTTGCCTGACTGGGAATGGCGGGCTTGGGAGCAGGCTGAGGCCAAGGAGCAGGGAACAGAGCCCTGGTTGCCTCAGGGTGAAGAGGCCTTGGTCTGGGCCTGCGTTTGGGCCTCTAAGGGCCTTGTTCATCCCTGAGGCAACCCAAGTGTTCCACATAACGAGGCACACATTCATTTAATGATTGCATTTGGGAGAGCAGGAATGGGGAGTTCATTAACTTAGATGCTTCACTTAATGCCCATCGCAACATGTGACTATAACGGGCAGGTTTCATTATAGTTGAGGACTACCTCTATTTAAATTTTGAAATGTATCAATTTAAAAAAAAATTGAGGGGGGGGTCCTTGATGCTCTTTGAGCTTGTCTGTTTTCTTGCAGATGTTTCATTATCCAAACTAGGTTTGCCATCATCAATACTAGTTTAGGAGTAGGATTTGCTCTCAGCTCTGCACTCCTCTGATGATCTTACCTAGTTGGGTAATGAAACGTCTGCAAGAAAACAACAAAGCTCAGAGAATACCAGGGATCCCTCATTTCAAGCCTGAGCTATAAATATTCTCCTTTATTTTTGAAGTATACTAGATAAAATCTGTAAAAAATGACCCTTATGAAAATAACATGCAAAAAGTATACTAAATGCATATTAGGCAAAACTGAAAAAAAAAATCTATAGACCAAATTATCTTAAGACATCTTACACATTTTTAAGGCAAATTTTATAAAGTGGATTTGACAAACTTTCAAAATAAGAAAAATAAACTTGGCAGATGCACATAATTGAGAAATTTACATATGCATATTTACACAGCCGATATATTTTTTGGGACTTACTGCAAAGCTTTTTGAATGTAGAAGAAAATTGTCTGAAAGAAAACCCTGAGAAAATTATACAATGTACTATATCCAGATAATCAATATAACAACAAGGAATGAAATGGTACTCTTTACTGCCATTGACAGTAAATGGTGAATAGTGGGAATTTCCCACCATTCAGCCAGAACTGTGGAAGCTTCTTGGATGAGAAGCAAAACATTTTCAAAGAAAAAACAAAGAAAGTCCAGTTGCTTTTCCAGTTGGAAAAGCACCTTTGGGACAACCATGACCTGAATGATTGAGAATCTCTATAGACATTTTGCAATTGACTACTGTATTTTTCGGAGTATAAGACGCACCGGAGTATAAGACGCACCTTAGTTTTTGGGGAGGAAAATGGGGGGGGGGATTCTGCCTACCAGGTATTCATCTGGCTAGTCCTTAGCCTGGTCAGCTTCAGCACATTAGTTTGCTCGCTGGTTTTGAGGTTGGGGATGGTTGGGGCTATGCTTCTAAAGCACAGCTGATCGTCAGAGGGAGCAGCAATTAGAAAAGCAGGCAAAGCACGGAAGATCTCGTGTTGGGGCTGAAAAACAGCTTCAAAAGCACAGCTGATGGAGGGAGCTCCAGTGACTAAAGCAGGCAAAGCACGGAAGGGGTAAGAGAAGGCAGCAGCTGTTCCGGGTAGCCATTTTGGGCATCGCGTGTCAAGCGTTTGGAGGCTGAAAACTGCAATGCGGAGCCCAAAAACACAAGCCATTGTCGGTGGCAATCTCTGCAGCCAGGAAGAGGACGCGCGGAGGCCGAAGGGTAGGGGCCGGCGGGTGGGCAGGGCTACATTTGGAGTATAAGACGCACCCAAATTTTCAGCCTCTTTTAGGAGGGAAAAAAGTGTGTCTTATACTCAGAAAAATATGGTAATTCTTTTGGTTTTTTGCATCCTAGATCAGGTAGCTCTATTAGATAGATCAAATGGAAAAATTCAGTGTAGGGTTCAAAGCAATCTGAAGAACCACTTTCTAAGAACAGAAAAGACAGCAATAGTTGTGTATTTTTATTGCCTGGTTATAGACTGTTCAGAGGCAGGTGTCTGAGGAATAAGCAGGCTTTAATTTGAATTTAATAATGATTTCACTGTACTCTTATAGTATACTAACGAGCAACCCCTAATACAAACTAGTTTTTGTGAGTATGTAATACAAAGATACTGCTTTTTTTTTTTTATGTTACTGGGATAAGTTTGTCTCAGTCATATATACGTCCTTGCAGCATAACAAAATGATGTAAGACTCCATTGTGTTTTAAAGATTCCATTTGATTTTAGTTCTAAAAAGTTCAAGGATAAAAGGTTGTGAGAGACTCTGAAGGAGCACTGTCTCAAAGTACCAGTACTGTGCTTTTTTTTAATTAATAGACTCTCCCTCCTATTTTGCACATAGTCCATCACTCAGAAGTTTATCAGAACTAATAGTAATATATTCAGTCAATCTTTTTTTCTCTAATATGAACCTGATGTTACAAAGTCAGACCTCACAAAACATGCCACCACAGCTCTTTACACTTTTGATTGTAGAAGAACTGCCCTCTAAACTCTGTGAACAACAATTTGCTTGAAAACAAGATGCAGAAGTGACATCAGTATCCTAACTATTTTTTTCAGGTTAACCACATCAAACATTAACACAGTCATTTCAAGGACAGGAAAAACCCCAACAGGTAACACCACTTCCTTTCTTGCATTGTTGCTACTTCATTTTATGTAGACTTCAAAAGGCAGTTTAACATGATTTAATTCCCCCTCCTTCCCACCGCCATTAATCTGCTTGATTCATCTTTCCTGATGACAGCATGTGTATTAATCATTTGTGACCTGAAAAGTATGATGAGCAATGGTGAATACATGTTGACAGCCAGGTTCAAAACACTACAGTTCAGAACAGTCCAATTTGATACCTTTACACTGCCAATACAGTCCATTGGAGTTGGGTGGCTGTAATATGTTTAGATAATAAATTCAAAAATATTGAGAATTTTGGAAAAACTGGTTGGTTAGGTTGATGCTGATGAAGACAAATACCAAACAACCATAGAAACAGAATCAGGTGGCAACCCACATAACAAAGATAAAGACATTCTAACCCTAATCCCTTTCATTAAAGAAATCAGATTAAACGTAATATTTAGAAGCTGGGACAGGGAATTTTAAATCAGTTACTGTCTTTCCCATTGGAAGGGAGTACTTCTTGAGAACTCAAACAACCATCAATAGCAAGCCTCAGAAGAAGCCTGCAAGGTTGCAAACATGGCATCTGGACACAAGCAATTCCACAAAGAGGGACAAACTTAATGGAAATGTTTGTTGTTGTTTTTTTGTTTTTTTTACTAGAATTTGAAAAATGCAGTTATTTGGTGACTTCTGGACATTCTCTGTTGGTAAAAGTATAGATAAAAATTATCAACATGATGAATACTAGCCCAATATTTTTTTACTAGCTATAAATATTTGACAGAGATGCAGACTTATTAAATCTATAGCTCTTTACTATATATTTTTTCTAAGCAATTTTTTCTCCAATAGTATATTGTTATTGTACAGGTAGTCCTCAACTTACGACCACAATTGAGCCCAAAATTTATGTTGTTAAGTGAGAAATTTGTTGTGAGCTTTGCCCCATTTTACGACTTTTCTTGCCACAGTTGTTAAATGAATCATTGCAGTTGTTAAATTAGTAATATGGTTGTTAAGTGAATCTGGTTTTCCTACTGACTTTGCTTGTCAGAAGGTTGCAAAAGGGGATCACATGATCCTGGGACACTGCAGCTGTCAGAAATGTGAGTCAGTTGTCAAGCAGCTGAATGTAAATCACGTGATCACTGGGATGCTACAATGGTCATAAGTGTGAAAAATCATGTCACATTTTTCAATGCGGTCGTAACTTTGAATGGTCACTAAATGAACTGTTGTAAGTCGAGGACTACCTGTATTGTAATTTAGTTACCATTTTCCTGCCTGTTATTTTGCCTACCAATTTAGTGAAATTAGTTTTCTTTCTATGCTGCCAGATATATGTACCAACCAGATATAGTGTAAGTAACTGAATAACAGATTTGAAATGTATAGGAGTCCAATTCCTTTTTCTAAGTTCTTATGAATCACTTGTAAGAATGTAGTTTCTCAGTTCAAAATGTCTTTATATGAGCCATTCATATAAAAAGAAAATAGTATTGTTATACATATATATATATTATTCTCTTTCTGTCTCTCCTACACATATATTCTATTTACCACTGAAAAGCAAACGGACTGCATAGAGCTACAGAAACATTTTTCTGTCCCAATGTGTCATAAAAAGGAAGGGTCAGCATTTGCTATTTATTGGACTATTGTTTTAAAGAAACAATAAATTTCAATAGAGTTTGTCATTTTAGATCTGCCCTGTTATCTTTATTCCCGATAAAGATCCATTGGGTAGATTTGTTGGCAGATTTATTGTAACTGGTCTGACTACAATGGTTACGAACTGCCTAAGTATGACATCATGGTAAAAGGAAGTATTATTATATCACTGAACAGGATATCCTCCCTTATAATCATTCATAACAACCACGAAGAATTGTTTAGTGTCAGCACAGACTCCATACTATTACTCCACATCAAGAAAACCTTTTGGTCAAATATGTATTGCATTAAATGACAGCATGAAGCTATGTTTACCTTCTAAAACAAAAAATAAGCATCAGAAGTCCTGCCTTCATTGAGACTTTGTCATAAAGACAGAATACACAACCATTTCTTTTCCCAGCCACACTTCCCAAGATGTCCTTCACACCTGCACACAGTGCAAGGTTTCTAGAAAAAAAAGAAGCTTTTGGGGGGTATGAGAATATTAAAAATTAGATACTGTAGCCACAATACAGGCTAAGACAGATGTAAGTCAAATTATAATGAACTGTTGGAACATCTTGAGCTCCATTGCCAAAACAATGGGGGGGGGGAGTATATGTGTACAAAGTAAAATCTCACAAGATCAACACGTATCATAGAATTGGGTGACTAGCTCATGAACTCATGTAATACCACATGAAGATATCAATATTTTGCACATTCTCACTTCATCTGAGAACACAAAATTCTTTGAGATTTGAGTATGATCAGATTTCAGCTCAACAAGAAGTGCTTATAGAACTTGTGTGAAAAATCTGAAATATGTTTTTTTTAAAAAATTAGTGTTAGCTATAATTCTGGAGAATCTCAAAGGTGCTTTTTTTCAAAAGGCAACTGGACTTCGTTGGTTTTTGCTTGAAGACATTTCGCTTCTCATCCCAAAAACTTTTTCAGTTCTGACTTAAAAAGCTTTAACAGAAACCTCTTGGATGAGAAACAAAACGTATTCAAACAAAAACCAAGGAAGTCCAGTTGCCTTTTGGGGAAAAAACACCTTTGGAACAACCATGACCTGGATGATTGAGAATCTCCATAGACAATTCTGGAGAATGCTTGTGAAATATAAGAGACAGTAAATTGTCTAATAAAATATTTCACAGCAAATGCCATTAGTTTTATTCTTTAAAAATATGGAATAGATTATTAAATAAATACCAAACACTAAAAAGTTTATGCAACATGGTTCTATTTAAAGTAGTTTCAACCATGGCACTCAGTGACAGCAATACAATATTTTCTTCACAAAGCAATGAATACAAAAATATGCCATAAATTCATTTGTAAACTAGTATTCTAATACACATACGTCATAGCAACGCACATGTTTATATAACATCTTCCTGAGATACTTTGGGTGGTTTTCATTTTATTGTGTTAGATTATCTTTGATCAATTTAAAATACTGGTGCAAGTGGGACACTAATATAAAGAAAATAATGCAAATAATAGGTAGAGGAGCAGCTCTTACACATGCTTCCTCTAAAAACGTGGGACATACACTGTGTTTTTAAAACATTTGACTCTTTCTGGGTGAGAAAAAGTGAGGTGAAGTTTCATTTAATAATCTAGAAAAAGCAGCAGAGTGTTTCAGGAATGTTAGAGGTGGAGTAGAATACAAATGATAGAAAGGAAAAGTCATAATTCTTTTGACTAGACATTTTCTGCAGAAACATTTGTACATGCTGTTGTACTCAGTTCACAGTTTCAGTATCGACACTAATCTGTCTTGGAAGAGCAAATGTCTTTTAAAGTTTCTAGCTCTTCTATAAGTTTCTTGTTTTGAACTTCTAACATTGCAACACGACTCTCCAGACATTTCACATATTCTTTCTTCCTTCGTCGACATTCTTTTGCAGCTTCCCTGAAAAAAAAGTAAAAAGGGCAAACAGAAAAGCTTTTGTGACATGCTACTGACATAAGGTAGGATGGGGATGGTGCAGTGAGCAAGGTCAATACAATATGGAGACAGTGATGCTTTCCAAAGATTAGAAATCACACATCTTTTTAGAAAAAAGACCTAAGAAAAGCCAAGTTCACAAAGACCACACACCGCCCCTTTCTTAAGGTTCACTTGGCAATCTGTAGAATTGCTTCATCTCATGCCCTGATTACTGTTCATAGTAAAAAGTTCCACGGCCAAATGCCAGTTACTCTGCTTTATGGCAATAAAGGTCTTTGAGGGCCTTGAGTTCCTCAATGAGAGTCTTGTTTTGATTTTCAAGTACGGCTACACGATTTTCAAGGCATTTGACATATTCTTTCTTCTTCCTGCGGCATTCTCGAGCGGCTTCCCTGGAACCAACACAAGGCAAATGACTACTCAATCAGCTACAAGGCAAAGAAAACTTGGATAGCTAGGATAACCTCTGACACCAGAAAAGCTGAAGTTACTCAGTATGCCAAATCAAGTACACCGTACACCAGTCACAGCATAAAATCAGACCACAGTGCTCTGAACACAATGCAGAACAGACAGACAGAAGACACCAGACAGAAGACACCGCATAGCACAGAAGTGAGAGGAAGCTGTTTTAAAATCAGTTATGAGATAGTGCTTCACAAAAGCAACTGAAGCTATCACAAAACATGCATCAAAGTAACAGCTCAATATCTACAGCCCCCACATCATCTGTTCGCATAATAGCCCATATTAAGCCCACATGCTTAAACAAGTAGTTCAGTCATCTCAGAGTATACCTGCAAAATGTTAGGAAATTAACTGTTGGCAAAGAAAACATGGTACCTTCTCTCTTCAGCTTGAAAATTTCAGCTTCTCTTTTCAGCTAGTTTAAAATGTTTTGTTAATTGTCCCAATTTTTTAACAAAACCAATAATAATATTATTTAAAGTGAATACAATATGAATTAATATTTATAGTTTAAGCCTTAAACTTTAATATAATAATTAATGATGAATGGAAAGTTAAACTACTATTTAAACTTTTATGCTTCCTGCTGCTGGTTCATTAATCTCATTTCAGACCTTTTAGTTCTCTAAAACCACTAGCCTGTGAGTGGGAGATGAAGAAGCAAACCATCATCATTGGTTACCTCTTTAAATTATATAATATTTTACATATACGTTATTGTTTTTAAGGCCTTTGTAAAGGCCACCATATGGAACTTTTTGTTAAAGCACTGAACAAAAATGTTTAAAATCAATATAAATTCCCTAATTAATATGGAATACTGTGATGACATTAACACATCTGAACTCATTTGTCTCAAAGCTACAAATTTTATTTTGGAGTCCTTCCTGCTTTAATTTTCACAAGGACAAAGGTTGTCAAAGCCTTTTCCTTGTACATTGTTATAGGTAAGATTATTTCTCACAGTGCTTTTCCTGGAATACTAATCTAAAAGGATCCCTAAGATCTTTGACAGGATTTTTAAGAAAATACAGTCTAAGAGGAAAGCTCAAAAAAATTACATGAATGAGAAAAGTATCTGCAAGTGCTAAGCAAGAATGTTGGCTAGTTGGTAATATGCACTTAATGTCAGAAAAATCAAAATAAGCTGATACATATTATTTAATTGCCACTAACAATAGGCACTAGACAACCTGAAGAGAGAAGAACAAGAGATGGAAACTAAGACATTTCTGGATTAGCAATTTGAAATTAAAAGGCATGAGAAAAAGCAATACCATGAAAACATTAAGCAATAGTGGGGTTAGTTACAAGGAGTTCAGCTTTTTCCAGTAAAGCGCATGCCAACAATATCCACAAATACTGGCAGTGGACAATGAGTACAACATTAATACTAACACACATACAGTAAGTAAATAAACAAAAGGATAATTTAGCCTGGACAATGTACAAAATTTAGTAAATAAAGTGAGAAATGCAACCTAAAGGTCGCACACAAACTCTTAAAAATCAGTCTACTACAAAATACAAGAGGGCATTCCACAGTGAATTTATTTTCTGCAATAAAATATAGATCTGCAAAAAAGCTTTACCCTTCTTCTATTCTGTTAAGTTTACAAAATCACAGGCTTTGGTAAAACTGAATCAAAACAGAATTTGCTATTTAAACAAATGACACTCACGTGAATGTGCACATAAAAATTAGATGTATAAAGCATTATTTAAAATATAGGCATTCTCCATTTAACATCTACTCATTCAGCGACTATTTGAAGTTATGGTAGCACTGAACAAAGAATACTTACAGTGAATCTTCATAGTTGTAGCCACTGCAGAGTCCCATAGTCACGATTGCCATTTGTGACATTCAGTGCCAATCCTGCCAGATTCTCCATTGACAATCGAAGTCAATGGAGAAGCTTGCAGGTGGTCACAAATAGTGATCATGTGGCCATGGGACACTGCAACTGTGCAAGATTCGCCTAACAACAGTAATCAGGACTTTTGGAACTTCCACTTGAAGTCAGCACTACCATCACTTAACAACGGAGTTCCCAGTCCCTATTACTGTCAGTAAATGAGAATTATCTGCATTAGGACATGCAACCGTATGATATTATAATCTGTTTCTGTGTGTGAGAAAACCTTTTATTCTTATTAGTGCAATGGACTTTCTGAGTGGAAAATGTGTATAATATGCTGTAGTTAAAGTACTGCGCTAGTCTTTTTAGCATTACTATTTCCTTACCACAGATTCTGGGAAATAAATAAATAGTGATTAATTTAAATTCTAATTGGTACCTATTTTTCATAAGCCTTAGTTCTCTTTTACGTGTTGCTTCTTCTGCTAGCTGCTGCGGGTTATGCAGTGTTCCTGGGGAAGCTGCCATGACGACTCCTTGAGGTAAGGCTGTGGTTGGAGTACGGATTTGGTAAGTTGGCATGTCACCTGTAGCAGCTGCAATTTCAAAAAAGAAGACATTATAATACAAAGGAAAATGGCATAGTTTATTATCAAAAAAAAAAAAAAATAACAAATGTTCTAGCATGGCCTCTCCATCAAGATTTGTACAGTTTTTATTTGGATGTTTGGATGTTTTAACAAAACAGCCCTCAGAAAGTCACAATGGAAACAATACATTTATCAAAAGGAAGGTGGGAATTAAGCAGCCTGTCTGTGCTTCTATTGAATGAATTCTATTAAGAAAAAGCAGGCCATAGCAGAAATGTTGTCTTTTTATTCCTCATCATTTTTTGCTTTGTTTCAAAGAAAATTCAAAGAAATAATTTAATCTTAAAGGAATAGAGGAAGAAAAGAAATCCATGCAAAGCATCATGCCATGCAAATGCAAAGGAATGAGAAAGCACAGAAGTCATTCATTATACCTGACTATTACAATACATGATTTTAAAGAAAGGAATAGAGTTCAACACTAAGTAAACAGTAGGCTACGTATGTAGGTGCCCAGTTAAAACTGCAGAATAAAGTTGAGCATGGGCTATTCCACCTTCCTTCTGATTTGCAGAATGTAGAACATCTCCAACAATAATGAGAGCTCATTGCCAGAGCGTGAGATAATTTCTTGGTTGAATAGGGCTTAGTGCTAAGATGTGTCTCCACGAATGATTTGATCAAAACCCTTTCTCATTTAGTTTTATTTTTTCCTACTCATTTTCCCGTCTCCACCACACACCATCCATTCATCCTTTTGCCAGGATCCATAAACCCAATGCATACTGCCTTTTTTCTTAGGAATCATTTTGCATATCAACCCTCTGAACTGATTTTTACACTTTTCTTCAACAAACATTGACTCTTCCTTTCTAACTCAAGCTTACAAAACATAATAACCCACAGGCTGCATGTGGCCCATCAAGCAGCCTTGTGCAGTCTGCCAACTTTTTATAAAAATTAAGTACCGTAAATTGACTATTGTCCCACCAAACTTTGTCACCCCTAATAAAACATGCTGTGCCTCCAATTCCTCCAGACCTTTACCAGCTCCATTATCACTGCCACCCCTTAGATGGAGAAGAGCTGATCAGAACACCAAGTATTTCCTCCTATGCACTAAAATCATCTTTAACAAAACCAGCGCTCATGTCTGACCATAAGACCAAATATATTGGACCTATGGGACTTAAAAAAAAAAGAATGTATGAATATAAACTAACGGGATTTTTTAAAAGACAAAATTACTAATCACCTATCATGATTTTGCTGCAAAATGTAAGTTTCTATCTATGATTTTTTTTTGTAAGCTTGTGCACAACAGGGCAAATGCAAATTTTATTTAGAATCTAAAATCCAACTGATGTACTTTAAACCAGCATATAAATTATAGGAGAATGGGAAATGACTATCTTCCTGCATAATGAATGAAGGCAAATCTTTAATTCATAGACTGTCCATATAGCCATCTGGAAGGGAAGAAAGCTAGATCTGTGAAGCAGCCTCAGATCCACAATTTCCAAATTATATTCCCTATAATGCATGAGCAGGTAGTAGGAAGCCATTCCTGGCACTTCATGACAATTGACCGTTGATAATTGGCTTCAGCGACACATAACATGAAATATGTGCAATACAAGAAAATCGGGGACAATGGATTTTATCAATGACCAAACACCTCTTTTACTGTTACTTTTCATGCTGAAGAACCCCAATTTAGTGTTGCAGTAATTTTAAGCGAATGACAGTCATGACTAAAATTTGTATGGCAGTTAACGTATTTTAGATATTATTTAAATAAGCCATAGCAACAATACTTAACAAAAAGTTCATTTAATTTAATAATATTACCCAAGAAATGAGAACATGGGATAAACCTCCACAACATACTAAGATAAACAAAACCCACTAGCAAAGAAGATCTGACAAGACCCAGATAGCATTTAGTTTTCCTGGTCCCAGAAAAGCAGCAAAATGAAGCCTCTGATGATCACAATGTTAGTTTCCTCAACAAGATATCCTACAAATCCTGGAATGTTTGTGGATTCACATTTTATGCCCAGGAGGCTAACTCCACTTGCTATGTTTAATCTTTCAAAAATTATATTTATCTTTTCCTTCATGAAAATGAACAGGCAGATGATAAAAACAAAGCAATGACTCCAGCTTCCATCATCCTTCTTTCCCATAATGCATTTTGGGCCCCATATAGTCCCAAAGACTTTTTAAAGAAAAAAAATCACATTCTCAATACACATAGCCCTGAAAAATGCCCAAACTACTTGCAAAACATGTTTTCAAAAAAAGAAAGTTAGTAGTGTTGTGAGAGATTGAGAAAAAAATAGTAAACAAATATAAGGAGGAATGTGAATTATTGCTAAATGGAATATCAGCTTATATTTGTTTGAACAGATGAATGGAAACTTTGGGAAAAGAAACAACTCTGATAGATAAAAATCCAGAGTGAAGAGATGTGAGGTCTACATGATTACTGGACTAACAAACTAATAGCAAGCTTTCTTTCAAATTAAATTGGTAGTGGGGATGTATTCAATTCAAAGAAATTTATAAAATCTTGTAGATAGTTTTTTTTACACACACACACACACACACACACACACACACACACACACACACACACACACACACACACACACACACACACACACACACACACACATATATATATATATCAATGCGTGAACAGTGTGGCACCTGGGTGTCATACATTCTAATACAAATAAAACTAGTAGTATTAATCATAGTTATTACATTCAACCAACATATATATTTCTAATAATAATACACATTTTATTAAGTTATAATCTATCATTATTTAATTAGTCCATGTTTTCTCTTATTACTTTTATTTTATTCTATAAAAGTATATACACTAATATTCCCCCTTTCTCTTATTTCTATTTCTTATTCTAACTTTTAATCATGTCACCCTTTTATTAAGACGGTTTCTCTCTATCCTACCTAACTTCTAATCGTGTCACCTACCTAAAAAAGGAAAGAAATAGAGATAGAAAAGCAAATCAAAACAACAAAAAAGAAAAATCATCTATCCATCGTCCCTTGCCCGCTTCAGTGCTTTAATTGCTATGCTTTTTTTTTTTACTTGCCTCCCATATCCTCTCTTGAATCTTTATCTCTGTCTGCATCTACTTCTTGGCTGTTCAATCTAGATATGTTAAAAGACGTTTTCTTTCTATCTTACCTAACTTCTAGTCATGTCACCTACCTAAAAAAAAGTAAATTAAAAGAGAGGAAAAAATGATATCAAAAATTTACAATTAGATACTAAAATCTTTTGAAAGAGCTGAGGTGGAGCAGTGGTTAGAGTGCAGCACTGCAGGCTACTTCAGCTGACTGCTAGCTGCAGTTCAGCAGTTCAAATCTCACTGGCTCAAGGTTGACTCAGCCTTCAATCCTTCCGAGGTTGTTAAAATGAGGACCCAGATTGTTGGGGGCAATATGCTGTCTCTGTAAACCGCTTAGAGGGGGCTGTAAAAGCACTATGAAGCGGTATATAAGTCTAAGTGCTATTGCTATCTTCCTGTATCTCCAATTCTCTTCTCAACTCTCTTAAAATATTTTCCCCCTGGTTTACTTCATCAGTCACTGTTATTTTCATTATTATCTCCTCCTTGTCGTTTTCTTTTGTTTGCTGGTTCTTTGATTCAATCTTTTCCTCCATTACTTCTGTTGGCTCCTCCTTTTCCGGAGCGTCTTGGTCTTTACTCATCATCCCTCATATAGTATTTTCCATTTTTCCCATAATCTCCTTAAATCCTTTCTCCATGATGTCCTTTGTATTTTGGAAAAGCAACGCCATCTCCTTCAAGGTTCCATTCGTTTCTTCCTTATAAAGCATCTTATTTTGTTTTAAAAAGTCCAACTTTTGTCCAGTAGTCCAAGAACCATATATTCAGTCCTAAAGTTGCCCTTCAAGGAGTAGACTAATCACAGTTCTTTATATCCCATAGGTAAACAATCAGTTCCGTTTAAATAGTCCCAGAAGTTATCAAAAGCCTCTTTACGTCCCCTTTACAGATTCAATCTTCTAGCATAACATTCAGGGGTCTGAATGTTTTAATTAAATAACTTCCTTGTTTTCATATTTGTGTCTCCAGTAGTCATGGGGTAGTTAGGTGTAATCCAGTAAATATTTTCACAGTCCTTCATATAAGTATTCCCAGACTTGTATATTTCCCTTTTGTCAGCAGATGGCGCTCTTAAATTTCAATGTTGCCACTAGTCAATCGTTATTTTAGTTGCAGTTCAAGTATAAAAGCAGGATAGGTTTTTTAAGTAAATGATTCCAGCATTTTAAAATGCCTTCCCATTACTGCGTCTTCCCAGTTTAAGAGTCCAATTTTCTGTATATTTAAAAAAATTATTATTTTTCTCTCTTTATATCTTTTCCTTCCAGGCTGGTATTTTCCTCAAAATGCTCAGTCGCTGCTTTAACAAATAATTCTGAGCAAATAGTTCTAAATTATTTCTTGGGGTTAGGTTTTAAGCAAAAAGGAATCCTCTTCCCCAGTTCCAGTCACTGTTCACCTACTTCGCTCCAGTACCAGTCTTAGTTGTTTCACGGTTGTCCCAGCTTCGTGGCAACCATCTTTAGGCTGCCTCTTCTCCTCGCCGTGGCTGAGAGGGAGAAAGAGCCCCGGGTCAGACAGGAGAGCTACGACTCTCCGCGACCTCACAGGGCACCCCTCTTTGCTTCACTGCCGTTACAGGGCAGCTTTGGCTCCTTTCGGAGCCCACCGACAGGGAGAACTCAGCACGGGAGCGTGGAGACCCGCTCCACAAGTCTGATTACTGCCGCGACATCAACCGGAAGTCCCGTAATCCAAATTAAAGATAGTTTAATTCACCCAGGAAAAGATATTCAGTGACATTCATCTTGCTCTGAAGCTTTTGCGCTACTCAGTATTAAAATACAATATAATGTTTCCTTGCATGCTAAAAGCTACTTCTGAAATAGATACAAAAAAGTAGAAAAAGTAGAACAGATGAAATTCCTGAAATATTTACATTATGCAACCTTAGCTGAGATTCAGACAAACTTAAAGACAGCAAAAACAATTGTATGAGGTAATTGCCATAATTGTTCCAGCGTTTTTTCTGCAACCTGAAATTATTTTGCTAATAGCCATGCTGGTTGGAGAAATATTGGGATTTACAGTCCCATGAACTTTACAGTAGCTAATTAATATGTACATGTAACATGTACAGTATATCATCTGTACATTGTATTTTTAAATTTTTGCATTTTATTTTAAATGGAAAAAAAGCCCTAAAACGATCAAATGCTTATTTAAATACAGAAAAGAGTATTGGTTCTGAAGGTCACTGTATCATTGATTAAAATCAGGTGACTTCCCATCTTTAAAAAGATCATTTGTTTATTTATCATAAACATGAACATCTGCAAATATCAATAATTCCTTCAAAAAAATTAGTATCTGAAAAAATCATTGTCCAAAAGGGAACATCATATGGACCAATTCATATCTCCAATAATTAGATGAACGTATCTTAACAATTTCTTTTCTAAAAAGGCTCATGTTTCCGATAGTCACGAAATAACATTTTTGCTGAGATAATCATAATTCCATGTTTTATCAATTAAAGATATCAAAATGATCTTCTGTTGTCATTCATATACTGAATAATCCAATCCCTTCTATAATACTTCTCAATCCTCTTGAATATGCAATCTGTATAATCTGACCTTTTTAATAAATATTTATGATTGATTTACCATTTTGTAAAGAACATATTTAGATGTGAAATGATACTTACGTTGCAGCTCCTCAGATAAAAACTCATAACCTAATCCTAGCAATTATTTTACATATTTCAATAATCCTAGAAATCTGATCCGAGACACTATCATTCCATCAGTTTCAAATATGAATTTTTCCATGTTTTTTAGGATGTTCATCACTGTCAAACTGAATTCTATTAACTTCTGAACATATTACAAATTTAATATTGATGGACTTTTTATTCATATCCTGTTTACTCTTACTGTCTCCTATTCCTTTTCTATTGTTTTGCTTGGCATATAGAATTCTGCTTTTACACACTTTGTGTACCCCCATAAAAATATTATGTATTGTTGTAGATTTTTTTTTCTCTGACATGGCTATCTTACAACACTTACGACATTTTTTTTATTTTTTCAGCATAAATGTCATAAAAATATGAATTATTATTTAGATACTACATGACATTTATACTTATCAAGTCATGGAAAAATATTTGTTGTTGTTGTTGTTCCATTGCTGTGTCCAACTCTTCACAACCCCATGGACCATAGTGTGCCAGGTCCCCTATTCTCTACTATCTCCCAGAGTTTGCCCAAATTCATGCTCATTGCATTGATGACACTATTTAACCAGGAAAACTATTAAGATATTTTAAAGAGGTTAAATGATTCTATTCTACAAAAGTGACAGATCTGTATGAAAAAAAGAAACAAGGAATTTTGATTCACTTTAAAGCTCTCAAATTTGTTGGGGGGATAAGCTGTCATGGGCTTCGTTAATAGACTACAGCCAAATTCATTGGTGGACTTTAGAGAAGTTTATGCCACAATAAACATGCTGCTTGTGTTATTCTACAAGACACAGACAGACAAGGAGCCTATTCAAAAGTTATACGAAGCTTTACATTACAGATCGATTCTAAAGATCTTTCTGCAGAGCAGAACTTGACTGCCTACATATTAGGAAGAATACTGTTACACCCCTTTCTTTCTCCTCCCTCTTCTAAGGCAGTATCTTACCAGAAGGATTATAAACTTTTCTCAAAAGCCTGTTGCGCAGCTCCTAGTTCTTTGCTCAACCAACCCGAGGTCTTTAGGAATAGCTGAGAGCAGTGGGATAAATAACACAAAACACACAAACCAGATTTACTTAGCTCAAGAGATCAGAAGCGCGGGCTACAGAATAACACTACAAAACGTGCCAGCAGTTCTAGCTGAAGCAGAAAGGAACTGACTAAATCACAGCATGACTTGCGGCTGACGTCAATGTAGATGTTGTTTGTAGAGTTTAAGTTTTCCAGCTCTGCCACTGAAACATGATTCCAGGAAATCTAGTGACGTCAGCCCTTTGAACTTGATTAGCTGTGGAACAGACCACTTTCAAAGAGAGGGGGGGCATAAGATAACGAACAATCCACCAAGTCCCTATTACTGCCGTAGTGATCCGTCTAAATGAATGCCAAAGGAGTAACTGCTGAGCTGAACAAAGCACACACTGCCACTGCTAACAGAACCCTTTCATTCACACCAAAGTTTAAACAGAAAGCATCGAGAGAGATAAGTTGCTGGTTTTTCATGCTACCTGGCTAATGACTGCAATAAAGTTAAGTGAAGTCTTCACTACTAAAGAAAAAAATGTATTTTATTCCACGCTGAGCTTGCAAGAAAAAACAATTTTTAAACAAACAGCAATCGGTTCACCCTAAAATATTTCACTCCCTAAATAACATTTTATCATGCACCATAAAAATAAGTAGCAACCAAGGGGTGCCCATCAATAATTCTTGGCGAGGCTTTTAGGGAAAAAGAGAGAGGGAGATTACGTCTGTGCTGTCAAACATCTCACTGAAGAAAACAGGATTGCCGCACCCCAGCCTGAGTCCTTTCTTTGGAAAGAATCATACAGGTTCACCTACCCGTTTCATCTCTGGTTACAGCCATGACCAGCAGCTTGTGCTCAAAGGCTTCACGTCTGCCACCAACTGAATAGAACATTTTCCAAACAAGCAAACATGTGCGGGATTACAAGCTTCAAGCACTGACATCAGAATGACCTCACTAGCCTACCCCGTCATTAATGTGCTTTCTCACTGGAACAGCCCTTTGAAACAGGAACTGGGGGAGGGGGAGACTAACTTGCAAATAACTGCTTTGGCATTTTCAGCTTTGCTTTCCTTTTCAATATATTAAAAACACCCACAAATCAAGGTAATCAACCAAAGATCAAGCATGCCAGATTTATTTGTAGCAAAGAAGGAAATCTCTGCAAACACTTTTCAAAATAAGTTAGTCTGGAAGCTGTACTTTTAAACAATACTGCAATCCAACCCCAAAACACTTCAGGAACCCCAGATGAAAGAGTTTTCGTCCGTATCTTAATTTAGCAACAGTGAAGACAACAACAGTACCAACCACTATTATTGCCTGTGGTTGGTTGCACAATCAGCTAGATGTTCAACTGGATTTGGCAGTTTTATCCATCTGTTGAGTCCTTCTCAAGAACCTGGGATAGGCAGATGTTGCTTGATGCTCTTAAAGGCATCGTCCCAGGATGCAAGCTGTTCCTAGTAAAGCTGCCTTTTGCAATTGACTGACGGTGATACTGTCAATGCCAGTGGCATTCAAGTGGTGCTCCAGATGGTTTGGGATTGCACCCGGGGTGCCTATTGGTACTATCTTTGCTTTCCTTTTCCTTTGCTTTCTTTGTCACAGTCATTCTATTTCAATTTGCAGGTCTTTGTATTTTGTGATTTATTATCATCATCACCATCGACAAATCCTATCTTTTCTTTTACACTGTCTGCTATCTCACAATCTTCTTAATTTCATCTCCACAATAATCCTAAAAAATAGTCTGAACTGCAAAAAGTCATACATTGAGCTCTATAATTAATTACAGGTTTTTGACCAAGGTCGCCTGCACTATGCTAAGAACAGTAAAAGAGCGTTATAAAATCAGATCAAATGCAAGTGTAATCCAGCATCTTCAAGTAGATTCTTCTACAATACGAACACAGTTATTTCGAACTGGTAATAACTGTTACCAGCTGGTAAATGGTATTTGGAGACATGCTTTTCCGGATCACTAAGTCGTATACAGGTATCTTGATTATTATCAATTATTATTATTTATCAGGAAACCACTTTATCATGTGCAACTTAAATACAACCCTAACCCTAATCCAAAGAAATGTATAAACAAAGTGGGGGGGGTAACACCTCCACAAAATAATTTCTCTATTACTAGATTTAAAAAATAGTTTACTTTGCTCAAGGGCACTCATTTATCCTTGTAGTGAAAGGGCAGGCAACCCCTTCATTCCCATCACCCCATCCCACATTCATTGACAGTCACATCTGAGTTTCAATCCCCATTCATTAATTTTATTTGCCTAAGAGAAAAAGATGTATAGATTTTTTTTTAAGGGAGTATTGGGGACAGAGACTTGAAAGACAAACAGGGGACTCTTCATCTCCCCAACAGCCTCCGATTCAGCTAACTAGAATCCTCAGGGATTGGGAAGAAAATCAAGGAAGAACTGAGAGGGAAATCTGTTGTATAAAAAGCAGCTGTCTTGCATAGGTAAAAGCTGTTAGGTATAGGTGCAGTGTTAGCAGGGGTGGGCTGCTGGGGGTTCACAGGGGTTCGGGAGAACCTCTAGCTAAGATTCTGTGCAATTCGGAGAACCCCCAAATCCCACTCCTGGATGGCCCCGCCCACCCCACCCCGCCCCTCCCAGGAGTCCCCATGTGGCCTGTTTTGGATGCAGGTAAGTGCAGGGCGCGCGCGGAGTCTCGGGGAGGGCGAAAAACAGGCCTACCGGAAGTTCGGGAAAGCCGGAAACGGGCCCATTTCCGGCCTCCAGAGGGCCTCCGGAGCCAGGGGAGGCCGTTTTCGCCCTCCTGGATGCTCGAGGAAAGCTTCTGGAGCCTGGGGAGGGTGAAAAACAGGCCTTCCGGAAGAGAGCCTCTGGAGCCCGGGAGGGTGAACCCCCGTGGTGCAGGAGGCTGACTAGGCCACGCCCACCCAGCAACCGGGCAGAGAACCCCTTGCTAAAATTTTTGAAGCCCACCCCTGAGTGTTAGGATTACTGACTGTGGATATTTAAGCCTAATTTGTCATCTTTGGAATCTAATGCTCAGTTCTGGTGTGTTTTTGTGCAACCTAGAAACGTTGTTTCTAACTATAAGACTTGTTGGTCAGAACTTTATATTTTCCTTTCTATTGAAGACTAAGATGCTCTCTCATTTTTGCAGCTCTGTATTTTATCTCCTCTATCACTAAATCTTTGCACACAACTATTAAAAAGAAATATTGACATTTTCTCTTTCCCCTTTTCTTCTATAAAGCTTTTTTTCCTTATTTATACCCTGTGAGGTTGATCTATCTACCAAAACCAGAGGATTGATTTCTATAGCTCCATTCATTATAGCCAGTAAAGTGTAGACTGTGGAAGTCCTCTCTCTCCCCCATGTGGTGACTGGGATAGATGGTGGTAGCAGTAACTAGCAAGTCATTTCACCAAAGCAGAAGCATGATTGGGATGTGTAGATGCAGAGTGTTTTTGAGAAAAACCAAAGGCTGGAAACCTCCAGCCTTTCACACTCTAGTCTAGGCTCAGCCCTGCTGTTACAACTAAATCTGCTTTGCATCTAGTCTAATTCACTATTTCATTAGCAAAAGATCTCAGGGCGTCTCTACAGATATGCCAGCCATAATCATTGGAATCACAGTAATAATTGTTCAATTTTAAAAAGAAACCAAAAAGGGATCACATGATCCCAGGACACTGCAACCGTCATAAATGTGAATCAGTTGTCAAGTATCCAAATGTAAATCATGTGGTGATGCTGCAACTCACTTTTTTCAGTACCGTTGTAACGTTGAACGGTCACTAAATGAACTGTTGTAAATCAAGGATTACCTGTATTCCTAAAGCAGTGAATCTCAAATTACCATTTTTTCAATTTTATAAAAAAATTTGCCCAAAGCCCATGAGTTGGAACACTAAACCAAAATCAGTATATTTTATTGTAGATGAAAAATATGTGAAACACATCATTATGAATGTCATGCTTTCTGCACTCAAATATTTTAAACTAGATCTTCTTCCATTTAATCTAATTAGCCATGAAAGGTGGGCAGAATGAGAACTGGAAGGGGAAAATGTAATTCAGAATACACGTGGGTGCGCATTCAGTCCTGTCAGAAGTATTTTAAATCAAAGTTGTCTTTTCCCAAGATCATGACGTAGTTCCTAAACACAGCTGAGTCTTGAAGAACTGCTGTTAAATGTTCTTGAGAAGCTCTTCATGCATGCCCAGACTCCAAATTTATTTTCTGTTTTAAACTTGGATTTCTGTACAGGTCTGTTACCTATGTTTTTGCAGATATTTTTCTCCCAACTGAAGTGATTAAATTATTAACTCTTTCCATAATTTCACATAATCAATAAAACAGAAATAAAATAGGAGTCTTTTTTCGCCTTGAAGTACAATATCATTAACATAAGAACTTCTCCAGGTTCTAAGATTTACTTCAGAGATGTTCCTTCAAACTTATTCACCACTAGGAAGAATAAATTATCACTGATGGAAGTCCCATTTTATGGAATATCTCTAGATATGCCTAGATAAGAGATACATCAATATTGGTGTCTTTCCAACAAGAATGCATTATTCTCTAAGTGACTAATTCCTTGAGTACCTTATTTTTGTATAATAAGTATTTGATTTTTTTTTTCCAAGCAGTGTTACAGTCTGTCATTCAGCAGCTCAGCAAGGAATAGGTAGCATTCCTTTTTTCCAGTTTTTCCAATTACCCTGTGAAGTAGGTTAGGCACAGAGAGGGTGACCGCCCCAAACTCACCCAGTGAGAGTCTGAGGCTGAGAACAGATTACAAACCAGGTCTTCCCACTTCTAGTCCAATGCTTTCATCACCACACCACCTTGGCTCTTTTACCGTTTGCAGTAGATTTATTTTTTGTTACAACCCAGTTAAGAATTATTCTTAACCCAGTTAAGAATAGAGGAGCAAGTAATAGAAGTTGAAAACAAACATTGTTATCTGTTTAATAAAAAATGAACATTTTACCTTGGACAACAACCTGACTCCCAGGTACGAAGAACTGTTGAGTGCCATCAGGTGTTTGAGTTGCATATTGTACAATCGTAGCACCAGGTTGAGGAGCTCCTGAATTTGTCATAGTTAATGTTTGTAATCCTTGAACACCGTCAGATGCTGGATTAGAAATCTGGATGGTTCCACCTTGGGCTATAGCAACTTAATCAAAAATAAATACTATGTAAGACATCAGCAATAGAGATGAAAACACTTTAATTTAGTTGCTCCCAAAGAGTGTTTAAGGGTAGGATGATATGAATGACCAATATCCAGTACGAAACTGTATACAAACACACACACGCACACACACACGTCTACAAAACTGACTTAGAATGCCTATTACTGGGGGCAACACAGCTCTGACTGTTTCACAACTTTTTGCAATTAGGTTTTATTTTAAATAAATCGAGCACCGAATAGCAATTTTGAAAATTAGTTAATAGGAACTAGAGAAAGTTGTTTTTCCATATATATATATAGCAGCAATACCCACTGGCAGGAGAGAGGAAGGGAGACTATTTAGACTCACTTTCCATATTACTCTATAAGATCCTCCTGATATTTAGAGCAAATATTCTGTGGGAGGCGTTTCCCTCTCTTCCATCCTACCTATGTTTTTGTTTTAACTCACTTTTTATTAACATACACTCTGTTTAAAACTATGTAGCAACTGCTATTTTTTTTCTTATGCAAAGTTGTACAGGTAGTCCTCAACTTGGGAACATTCACTTAATGATCATTCAAGGTTATAGCAGCACGGGGAAAAAAGTGACTTGCAACTGGTTTCCGCAATTAAAATTTGAATGATTTGCAACCAGCATGTATTTACAACAGTTGCAGTGTCCCGAGGTCATTTAATCATCATTTGCAACTTTCCCAACCAGCTTCCAACAAGCTAATTGCAGATGGAAGCTGTAACAAGGTTCACTTAATGACCATGTGATTCACTTAACAACTGCAATGATTTGTTTAACGATTGGAGGAAAAAAAGGTTATAAAATCAGGTGTGATTCACTTAATAACCACCTCCCTTAAGGATCGAAGTTACAATCCCAATTGTGGTCGTAAGTTGAGGAATACCTTGTAACAAACATGATATTATGATAGGAAATGCTGAGTTTCTGATTATAAAGGGACACTCTATAGACACTCACAGAAAGAACTGACAGCCAAAATATGCTGTTAAAACTAGGTCAGTTTTTCCAAATACACATTATTATTATTTATTATTTATTAAATTTGTATGCCGCCCAACTCCCAAGGGACTCTTCAATTGCATAATTATTATATCCTAGATCAGTGATGGCGAACCTTTTTTGGTTCGCGTGCCAAAAGGGGGGGAGTGCGGGTGGGCGGGTGTGCCCACACCCATAATTCCATGCCCCCACCGCATGCACGCGTGACCCCACCCTCTCCAGAGGCTAGAAACATCCTGTTTCCCGACTCCCAGTGGGCCCAGAAGGCCCGAAAATCAGCTGGCCAGTGTGCGCATGCGCGCCGAACCTGAGCTCGCGTGCCCACCGATATGGCTCCGCGTGCCACTTGTGGCACGCGTGCCATAGTTCGCCATCACGGTCCTAGAGAGTTCAGCAGTAGGCAAACTTGCCATGCTTGGCAATTTTAAGATGTGTGGATTTCTACTCCCAGAATTCCCCAGGCAGAATGAATTCTGCAAGTTGAAGTTCATACCTCTTAAAAGTTGCCACGTTCAAAAAACACGGGCCTATAGCCTGTTTGGGATTACATCTTAATCACAAATTAAAGGCTGTCAGAAATGTGTCTTTATGAGAGATATGTCTTATATTCCATAGTCTCTGACCAAAGGTTCTAAAACTAAATGCATGAAGGAACATCAGTAAAAAGATGAAAAAAAGCCCATAGCAGTACTGTATATCAAGGACATTTCTATTTAAGTAATAGCCTATCTACGAGATTATTAAAATAAATCATAACAAGGAAAGCTGCATCCAGGTTCCATGGCTTAAAAGAACAGTTTTCTTTTATTTATTTTCCCCCTATCAACTGTCACTTAATTTTATTGCTTTTCAAAATTGTAACTTTCCTTTTAAGAACAGTAGATTATTAAACAGGTAGCCTAACATTACAGAAGACCTACTGTACTGCCCGGTGCTAGTCTGATAAAGGCTGGTTGGCACGGCCATGGCAGGGATTCCAGAGGGTGCTCCTTCTTCCTCTGGTTTTCCTTCTTCAATCTTAGCAACGCCAGGTGCATCAGAAGAAAGCTCATTCAGAATTTTTCTGCCACGAATAAATAAATATTCAAAGAGATATTTTTAAAGATGCTGACCTATGCCGTGAAAGAGTGAAATAGCGTAAATAAACGTAAAAACTTTTGTATTAGGGCACAGCTTACCGATACGAAGGCCTCCTTGAAAGTATCTCCCTCCGCTTCTGAGAATCAATTACCACCTCGGATTCTGTAGATTCATCTGCATTTGTAGCTGGCGCTACCTAATTTTTTAAAAGAAAAATTTAATAAGCTGCAATTCTAGAAAGTTTGTTGCCTGAAACTCTGTGCAATAGTCAGCCATTTTCACTGTATTGAATCCTGATTTCTTTCTATTTCTAAGACATAATGTTAATAATCTATTACATGGAATTTTATTCACTTGTTCCATTTCTATTCCACTGTAATACAAACAACTTTTGATTGCTATAACACTGTTTTACAAATTTAACAGACTCTTATAAAGTACAAACAGATGCAATAGTTTTGAAGAACATATTCAAGAACTGATTGCATGCTTGACTTGTTTCAAATCTCATTCACAATTCTTCTATATTCTTGCTATGATAGCAAGGAAACATTCCACCTATTCTATGAACT
>QLTV01001699.1:756909-840082 GCA_003457575.1 Thermophis baileyi
ACAGAAATGGCAGTGACAACCAAGTTTCATGGAATGAGGGGGGGGGGGAAGGAAAAAAAGGGAACCAGTAGAAAAGATTGAACAGAGTGGAACAGGAAAGCAAAGGAAGAGAGAGGGAGATAAAACAGTCAACAATGCCAGAAAAGTTTTAGAAGTTAAATTTTGAAGTAGATGAGTAAATAGGCCTGATTAATGCATCATGAGCGAGCACGCACACAAACACACAAACATATACACACACCAGTTTGGTTTTGACTCAGGGTTGAAAACAAACCAATCTCATGAAAGAAACCATTGTTATCGATTGTACCAACAATGGCACAATTCACAATAACAAAACCAATGAGTAATCCACATTTTGACTTACTATGTCAGACCTGACTATAGACATCTAACCAAGACAGCAGGGTTATTAATGGGTAGGCAGAAAGAGGATTACAAAAGAAGTTACAAGTTCAAGATTACATTAATTCCAGAATCCAATGCTAATTGCCAGAGAGTTTTTAAAGATGAGAAATTAAAAGAACACACAGGGTAATAAATTACAGGTAGTCCTCGACCAGTGATTGTAATGGAGGCTGCCCCATTATGGCCGAAAGCTGTTAAATGAAGCGCCCATGCGATACCCTCACCTAATGACCACCCTCCTCCCATGCAGCAGCCGAGCAGCAGATTTGAAAGCAGCAGGCTTAGGGGCAGTGAAAGTGAGCAGCAGGCTTCAGTGCAATGAAGGCAAGCGCACCCAACTCAGCTTGTTAAGCGGCAGGCTTGCAAGTGCTGAGAAGAGCAAATTGCTCCATCCCTAGGCCACCTTATGCCTCTGTTCCAGAAGGGAGCACCACAATTCACTGTGGCCACTCTGAAAATGGTAGTTGCTTCGGGAACACAGGCATGCTGCCTACAGACACAGAGTGACAGAGCAGCTACTTCCCCAACCTGAGCTCCAGAACTTCCAAAAGGAGATCTATAGTACAAGATAAGTGATTGGTGGCAGGAATTGGGAAAGAGCATGTGGGAAGTAGGCCCAAGGCTTGTGGGGACTCCAAGGGATAGGATTGGGGGGGAGGGTTTTGCAACAGGTGGGGCGGAGCTCTTCAGCATCCCTGCTATTGGTCTTAAGGGCCAAAGACCACAGGGGTGCTGCAGTGACTGTAATTTCAAAACCAGATCCTAAGTAGCTTTTGTGGAGGCGATCATTGGTAAATCAAGGACTACCTGCATAGGACAAGAACAATTTTAGTTAAAACATTGCTTTTCCTTATCATTCTCTTCTCTCTACAGATTCCTATCCATCTTCCTGTCCTCCAAATATCTCCCTCTCATTTTTGCAATTCTCATCCCACACATCTTCTATTTATATCCTAGCCTCTAATACCAGCATTCATAATTTAACTGTGATTTAATATTAGCAATAGTAGCAATCCCTGGCTACACTGAAGAATTGTGAAATTTTGGGATTTTGGGAAACGTTTGCCCAATTTTTGTGTCGTAAGTCAAGGACTAATGATAGAGCGAGGGATACTAGAGTGAGCGAGGGATACTATGAAGTGATAAAATGTTGACATCAAAAGTACTTACTACAGTGTTTACTAACTGTCCTTCAGATGCTGAACATCTATCCAGAACCAAAAGAACTAAAACATGTTTTATAAAGAAAGCAAAACTGAATGCTTTTTGACAATCTCATCAATATCTACATGAACACATTATTTTCTGTAGTTTGTTCAATTAGATATGAATTACTTAAAATATTAATAAAATTCTGTCCATTTAGGAAGAAAAAGATGGAAAAGGAACTACCTAACACTGTCTTCTGATTTGCAGTTATCATATTTTTAAAAAGGAACCTGAAGCATGATATTAATTAGGAGGCATGCAAAATGCTTTGAATAACACCATTCTAAATTCAAAACATATTCTATATATGTTTCGAAGCAGATGTTTGAAACCTGTAATTGGCATGTTTTGAGTTCAAAGCACTTCTTTGAGCTAGAAACAAAAGTTTAGGGTTAAAGCATTACAACTTTTTTTTTTTAAAAAAAGTGCACCCACTAGTATTATGTTGGCAACTAGAGAAATAAGTACACTTATCCCTTGGCATTAAATAAAGGATCCTCTGTTCACTCTTGTGTTGACACAAAAATAAATAGTCCACGAAACCAAAGAAAAGTTAATAAAGGAGACACAACTAACCTGGACAGATTGCAACTGTGGTGATTGAATTACCGAAGATTGTGCGGCTTGAATCACTCCCTGTACGTGGACAGTTTGACCAGAAGGGAACTGCACTACAGTTACAGAGGGAGATCCTCTTCCAGTTGTTGATCCTGCTACAGAAACCTGGTAAGGTTAATAAAGGTAAATAAAGCATACCATGAAAACAGCTTAAGTAGCTAGCTCTCAATGTTCGTTATCTGACAAAGTAATCCTTAGGCTTCAGTTAGGTTTCCACCTTTAACACAGGACAGGCTCTTGTCAGGTTCCGAAATGGCGCATTTATAATACAAAATATATATTTTGGCTTATACTGGCAATTATGAAATCGAAAACCAGGTGAAATATCATTTGGATGGTACTTCTGCTTTCCTATTATGAGCATTATTCATTAAGCATTATCATCAGAGATGTTATTATAATTAAAAAAGTAACCTCTTTCCTTCAATCAAAAGAAAATGCAGTTTCACATAAGATGTGATGGGTAGAATTTTGCCCAAGATACAACTGTTTTCGTAACACAGCTATATCGTATCTTTCTACAAATTTACTAGAGTGTTATTCTTCTGCACCGAAACATTGCAAGATCATATGTCGATTTTAACGAACAGAAGGCTGAGAACTAACAACTTGCCAAAAACAGCCATGAGCTTCTCAGTTTAATTCCACTTTGAAATAGGGATTTGCTATGCTATTTTAATATTTATTAATATTAATAATGTATTATGATTGTCTTATTAATACTTTAGAGTTGCATGACAATAATTGTATCTGAATATTGTCAAAGCATATGAAACAGTTGACAGCTCAATACATCAGTAGCTCCTATTTCATTTTTAACATCAGCCAGATGATAGCAGCACATAAGAATGCCCCTTTCTTGTAATTTAATATGTCACCATGTTTAAAAGTTTAGAACTGTCTCTAAGACATTTTACTCCCTAAGTCTAAGACATACTTTTACTCCCTCCTTCCTCTTTCATTTAGATTTAAAACATGTATTTTGAGGCTGCTGGAACTAAAATAAATCTGTGTCCAAAGAACACTGATTGCAAATTATTTTCTGATCCCTTAATATTTAAAGGCCAAAATGTCTTTGGTTCTTACTACATTGCTGCTTTAGAAACTGTGCCAAGCTACATGTTCACTGACACTTCATTGCAGGGAGAAATGAAATGTTTTAACAATTGAAAAAGAAGCAGGAGCTGACTCTTAAACATGACATGGGTAAAGAATGGCATGAGCTGAATTGGAAGAAGATGATTTATCCCTATAAGGAAGGATTTCTGTAAATAGGGTGTCATAACTAAGGAGACTCCTGTCTTTGTAGGCAACTGCTTTACTACAAAGAGCCTCCAAAGGTGGCCTCATGCCAGGTTAATTATATGTGGAAGAAAACTGATCCATCCCTGAACAACATGCAGTTCAACAAACAGCTTTGAGTGGCCCACTGGCATTTTCAAAGTCAGTACACTTGCTCTTGCCCTGGAAAACATGCTACCAAGCATGCCTAACACCTCAAGGTCTCAACATCGCTTCCAGCTCTTGCGCTGCTACCCCTTTGCCAGCCACCCAACAGCTGATTTGTGCCTCAAGTATTCCTTTGCATCTTAGGAAGACTTTTAATTTATCACTATGGTCTTCTCACCTAAAAGTTATGGAGACCAGTCTTATTCCCAGGCTGTTTAAGGCTTTATAACAGTGATGGTGAACCTTTTTTTCCTTGGGTGCTGAAAGCGCGTGCGTGCGATAGCGTGCGTGCGTGCCCACACCCATAATGCAATGCCCTCCCCCCCCGCACATGTGCGTAGGCCTCACTGAAGCCTCCGGACTTCCGGTAGGCCCGTTAGGCCATTTTTCGCCCTCCCCAGGCTTCAGGAAAGCCTCCGGAGCCTGTGGATGGCAGAGGCCCTCTGGAGGCCGAAAACGCCCTCCCAGAGCCTTCGCACAAGCCGAAAATTTAACTTTTAACTTTTATTTGCATTTCTATGCCGCCCAACTCCCTAGGGACTCAGCTGGCCAGCGCGTACATGCATGCTGGAACTGAGCTAGGGCAACGGCTCGCGTGCTGGCAGATATGGCTCCGCGTGCCACCTGTGGCACGCGTGCCATAGGTTCGCCATCACTGCTTTATAAGATTCTTTATGTTGATAAGAATTTCTGCTTTTAAAAATGACTAGTACTATTGGATTCAGTAAACATCCATTTTTTATACTGAGCAAAATTGACTTATCAAAGTGTTACTCAAAACCTAGAGTAAGTCCAGAGAGGTTTTTCTCAATACCAACATCGCAATAATTTCATATTACTCTTCATATTATCAATTAATAATAGTGTTAAAAAATAAACAGAACATTTCATATTACTTGAGCTATAGTGGAGATCTGATTTTGGCCGATTGGTGATTGCATATTAGTAGAATCACTTTCTGTAACAGAGTCTGTTGCACTGCCATCTTGTGGTTCAACTGTTTCCATGGTCATTTGTCTAAAGGCAAGGGAGGGGGGGGAAATCAGGTTAAAATATGAAATATTCAATAACTCTTATACTTCTGCTCATTTGTTTATTTCAAATTTTGTTACATAAAATATACCACAATAACTTTGTGACTTATAAATGTGCATGAATACAAGAGTCAACTATTTCCATGGATGTGTCCAGTGTGTTCTATCTAGCTAACTTGCCTCAACGTATTACGTTGAACTATGACCATAGTTTCAATAAGCACTGAAGATGAAATCTGTGGATTATGGGAATCTCGATTAAGCATTTAGACAGAGAAGTATGCGAGTTGCATCTATCACATCTGGAGGTTAAAGAAAGGTGACTTAAAACTTTGCAGAAAACTGAGACCTTATTTTTGTTCCCCAGAAGAAACATCTTCCAGGCACAATCTTATAATTGAGGCAGAGATATATTCTTAGAGATGCAGCACAGCACAATTTCATCACATTTTTATTGTTGTTCATTGAAGCATAATTTTAGTTTAGGCAATAATTGCTTTGTGTTTTGCTAAGCAATTAAGTCCCGTCTTTTGCCAGTATTAAAAATTTCTTGCAAATGTTATAATGCACATTTAGACACTTTTTAAAAGTTGGTATAATTACAAAATTGGTCTGAAATATTGTAGATATGAATTAGTTGCATTTAGAATATTAATGCCTGTGAGATCCTATTATTGCTTTTTTGTTGAATTCATTGTATCAAGGGTTTGCTATTTAGAAGCCAATACAAACTTTGGCAGCAAACATTTATTTCTGGGAGAGCATAGTTTATAGAGGGAGTATCAGCTAATATAGAAGGCTTGGCTGAGAATGACAGAGTAACTTATCACTACAACGTATTTTCAAACTTAAGAGATGTGGAACCAAAATTGAAAGTATTATTTCTTGGAATCAGGTAGAACTATGAACAAGGAGGTTTTGGCTGTTGTTTGACCATATCCATTTTAAATTCTTATTTTTATTTACATTCTATACTTGGTTTATACTCCTGGCATGTTTTATATTACCGTACTTTCAAAGGTTATAGAAAAAATTTCACTTTCAGTCAAATTATAGAAAATAGCTAAGGTCCATAATGATAAAAATCACTGCAGAATGCTATAGTTAAACGCCAACTAAAGAATATTCAGGTAAGTTAATATAGTACTTTCAGCCAAAGACAGATATTTCATTCACAAAAAAATTGTTATACTTATGATTCCGGGAATAGTACATATGCACAAACCACTCAAATGATAGGTATTCACTTTAGCTTCTGCAATATTGTTTTAAGTTGTACTCTAAATCATTCCTGTTTCTCATAGTGGTTTTCATTGTAGTTTCTCTCACATATTAGAACTTTATTTGGGCTACATCTTTGTTAACAACTGTTCATAGTATTTCACCCCACCCTGTTTTTTGTTTTTTTTTAATATGGTTGAAGCTTACCTCCACATGTTACAAGTCAAATGTAGCATCTAACGCAGCCAAACTCCAGATGTGCTGGTCTTTTGACTCCCATAATTCCCAGTCAGCATAGTCAATTACTAAATTGGCTGTGGAGTTGTAGGAATTGACAGCTTAAGACATAAGATTGTCCGTAGTTTTACTGCTGCTTAAATTCATGTGTCAAACTTGCATTCCTATTTCTCAAAATCTCAAGCACTCCCTATTTTCAATCTATAAAAAAGTTTCATTTGCTTACTTCATACAAATTAAGTAATTACAAATTACTTAATACAATATGTGAGGCTCAATTTTATATATGAAAAAATGCTTGATATATTATGGAATTCATTTCACTCCCACAATTCTACTTAAAAAATAGACATGGTTTTTGTGTGTGTAAGGCCTATGTATTGAGATGCATTCCATTAGAATGGTAGAGTTGATCTCTTCTTGGTACTTGTAAAGCTAGATAAATGTATTCTGAATATACAAATCCATGCTATTGTAATTTATTCAGCATCTCCCAGAAAAAGATCTGAACTCCCAAGTAAAAGATTACTGCTTAAGTCCAAACATAATGTATTGCTGAAACTAAGCCAAATTTAAAACACTTGAGTTAACACATATACCCCATTCTCACACACTTGCTCTAAATGAGATTGGTAACAAATGCTTGGCTGCATTCCCTTTATCAAAACTATTACTGTAATACAGGACACAAGCCTGCTATGCAGAAGCATCTTCTAGTGATAGCTAAAAATATAATGGCTACCTTATATTAATTCTGGCATGCTGTTTTTTGCTACATTTGCTCATGATTGAATTTATTTTTTTAAGGACTTCTTCCTTCTCCAGACCACGCTCTTCTAGTGAATCTTGCAATGAAGTTAAGTTCTGTTTGTGATGTCATAACTATTGCTATGGCAACCTACATTCACAGTATTACATAGTATTTAGGGTGCGCTGTAGAAAGGAAAAGGAATAATGGAGAACCGTTTTAGTGCTAATGCAGGAGATTTTGTAAGTTATAGAGAACCCTTTGAAAGGAGGAGAAAAAAATTAAAAGAAAACTTTTTAAAAAGATACTTTTATGTAAACATTAGCTGAAGCACTTTTTGGGAAATTTTTGCAACTCAGCAATTTCAGTGCAGTTTGACCACCAAACCTTTTGGCATATTTGGTAAATATTGCATGCTTATTTGCCCAGGTAAGAAAGCACATGCACAGTTAATACAGATACACAAACCAACCTGTGGAACATCAGTGAAGTCCAATGCTGATCTTAGATTCCAACATGCCCAAGCAAAAGTTAGAAGCATTTTAACATAAATAGGATCCTTAAACTTATAAATGAATTTTTATTTTAAAAATACAGTTCCTCAATTGGGAAGGAAAAATGTTGTCAATAGAAATCTACATACAACTTTATCTTTTATAGAAAATATTGTCATGCCTGAAAATAGAATGGGATCATTTATGATTCAACGAACTTGCTGAATTATGCATGGATACTATTGCTAGTAAATAAAACAAATATATGTTTACAATTTAATATTCCAAAAAAAAAAAGTTTTATTACTTTTGAGTGGCACCAGTTCTTTGGAATAACATCCCGATCGACATCTGGTTGGCTCCCACATTGCCTTCTGGAAGCTGCTCAAAACACCATCTTGGTATGGTTATAGTTTGGTTTGGTTAATTTAACTTTATTCTGTTTTGGTTAGTCTGTGGATCCTTTATGTATTTTTGGCTATATGTTGTTTATGTTTCTTATTTGTAAACCCCCACCCCACCCCCGCAACTAATACTAATTACTAAATAAGTGGGTCAGTTGCAAGCATACATCCTGCAGCAAAGTATTTTCGCCTGCCTGTTTCAGCCAAAGAAACCATTCTCCAATTTTTCTACTGTATTAGTTTAAAAAGACCTTTTCCACAAAGAACTTCTGGATTTATAAATAATTCTTTTCATAGAACCCAACTTCGTATCTTGAGATCACACACATTTCTTCTCCTAGGGACACTATTCTATTTCGGGCCAGGAAGTCTTAAAACTATGCAACTGTGACTTTTTTTCTAGTATAATGGGTACTTAAATTTGCATTCAGAAACTCCAATAAAAAAGCAGACTAACAAGCTACTTCTCCCATTTTAGGGGCTTAATTTTACTGAACATGGTATTCTATCATTTGCTAAAGGGTCAAAGATGCAGGAGGGGAGAACAGAGCATGTTGATAAGCACAATATAAAAGCAAATACTGAAATATACCGCAGTTCTGAAAAAGGACACTTTTAATCACCTTGACTGAAACTCAAAAATATTACAAACAGGTTTCTAAATGGGCAGAAGCCTTCCAAATGTAGTCTGCAATGAGATTAGGTGGCTCAGCATGTGTGTGTGTATGCTAGCTACAATTGATTCTTGCTTTGTTGGTGTTGTAAGGAATATCCTTCTGGGTTCCGTTCCAAGTGGAGAAAAAGACACTGGAAGCATGGTGACTGCTTGGAAAGATGGTTTAATGGAGGACAGTAGGACCACATGGTCTGAGGTCCTGGGAAAAGGGGGATCACATGCCTCGAAGATGTTGAAAAAGAGAAAAAAGGGCTGAGATGCTGAGAGTGCCTTGTTTTATGCCCTCTCTTGGGCCCCGCCCCGGGGCCCCCTGCTCCTGTGCAAGAAATGCACTCTGATTGGCTGTCAGACTCCCATGGGGCCATGGAGGGGCAACTCTGTAGGCTGTCCTGAGTCCAAGTTTGCTTGAGCCTTGCTGGCTGATGCAATTTTCCCAGGTGCCATGTGGTGAGATGGGCAGAGGGCTAATCTTATCATGTCCTAAGGGTGAAGGTCTTAATCTCATCACCCTGGAGCTGAAGGGCATAGATCTTTGTTATGTAAAATAGACTGGTCCAGGCTATTAACAAAGGTGGGGGGAATGAGTGAGCTGGGCCCATTCCTTGATAGCACATTGACAAAGGTGGGGGCTACTAGGAGTGAGTCTTTTTTCCTGCCTAAAAACATGTTTCTCCATTTCCCAGCCAGGGATATTGTATATAATATTCTGCCTTTTTAATATTTCCTAAAATATTTTATTCCTCTAGGAGGGAGGGTAGGTGCTAACTTCCTACATTGGACTATCACCCTTTTTTTAACAGGGAAACCCTTCTCAATTATTTCAAAATCTGCACAGAAGGTATTTACTCTTTTTACAACTTCCTTCCTCCAGTTTTACTTCTTGCCTGTGTTCCTTGGTAGCTCCTTCAGCTTATATATGAAATACTCATACAGAATTGCAAAGAAACCAAATTGACAAAAAGTTAAATACATTATACTATGGTTTGTAGCATTAATAAGGAGAAGTGCATTGGGTTTATCACATCATTTCTTGAAAATAAAACTAAAATAAAAATTTGCACAAAACAGTGCTAATATATTTTATTTATTAAATTAACCAACATGTTAATAAATGCTTTATTCTTCAGTTCAGTCCATTCTAATATATGCAGTACATTCAACTGCAAGAATGGAGCATTTTTATATCCCCTTTCTTTTAAAGTAGTTTTAGAATTTAATCCTAAAAACTACAGAGATTAGAGCTGTTTAAATCATGCTCTCTCCAATCAAAATCAAGTTATACAATGAGAACGATGGTTTAACACAACTGAAGAGGGCAAACTGAAGCTGATTTGGGGCTATTTCTCACAACCCAGTAGCCAAATGATCTATCTGTGGCTTGCTATATGTAAGTCTAGCAACTGTGGTTAGTTTATGGCTTGTTACATATTGGGCAACTCAACAAACCAGGTATTTTAACAAAATACAATCAATTAGTGCTTTGTGCAAACACAGCCAATACCTACTATCCCCAATTGTTGTTCTCCAAATATGGTTGATCTCCTGGCTAGCCAAGTATTTATTGGGATTTACTTTTCATCTTTTCCCAAGGAATTCAAGGCAATATGCATATCACATGCTTCACTATAATTAATCATTGCAACAATTAATGTAAGACAGGAGAGCTGGGAATATAACAGGCTTAAACATACTCAATGAGCTGCTTTGACAGGGACAGACAGGGACTCGGCCCTTGGGCGAGATCCCCTAAGCAGCATATCGGCGCCAAAGATCAAGAACTTTGTCAGCTCGGCCAGCATTAATTGGGGGAAGTTAGGAATTGTTGGCCATATGCTTGGAAGCCACCAGTTTCAGAATGAGGACAGTATTGCACTGCAAACGTACACACGTTGATACAGGATCAAAGTAGACTAAGCACTCAAGCAAACAGAATACGGAAGTGCACTATGCTTTTTAAACACCCCAATTCCATTAAACTCACTCTCTAAATGTGGCAATTGTCGCTGCAGATGAGCAGCACGTTCCACAAAGCTAAACTCGTAAATAAGGAAGAACCCCCTTTGCACATGCGCAAATCCTTCTGGACTAGACGAAGTTTTCCCCTCGGCGAAGAGTACGCCGGTCGGATTGAACTCCGTTATTAAGGGGAACTCCGATCCCCATTTAAACAGCCCGGACTCCTCGCCCGGCCGCCCGTCCCTCCCTTCTTCGAGTCCTCGACACCCGCCGTTTCTCCTGCCCGAGAGCCACCCCTCTGCCGCTGCCTCCAAACGCCAGACCGCCTTGCACGAACACACACACACACACACACACACACACACACACACCCGACGTGTCTCCGCCCCCTCCTCGACTCACTAGAGTACGTGGCGCCCCCGTCACAGGAAAAGCAGGCGGGGAAGAGGGATTGGGCCGGGCGAGCCCGCGCGTCGCCTCACGTCAGTGCTGATGCCGCCGCGCCGTCACCGCAGGGGGCGAGGGAAATGGCGGCCGGCGCCTTTGCTGCACAGCTTTCCAGGGCCTGTGCAAGGAATGAGGCAGGGCGGGGCCTGATCCGCCTCGCCCACCCACCCCCGCCGCTCCAGGGCCCCGCTCATTGGCCACTCGTGGGACTCAACCGCTGGAATTCGCGCCAACCGTCTTTCAAGTCCCCACCCATTGGCTAACTACGAGGGGCGGATACGACATTCATAGCGCCGTTCTTTGCCTTGTAGGATCGCAGCAAATGCCGATCCGAGTAAGGAAGAACAGCTGTGCCCGGAGCTGTGCCAGTACAAAGTCCCAGAGTTCCATGTAGGCAACCATAATGCACAAATATCCCTGAAAATACCTCGAGTGTAAAAACCCGCCAACCTTCCCCCCCCCATTCTTTAATGAGCCTGTCCTCCATTATGGAATGTATGGGAAATAGATTCGGGCTACTATATCCGGCCTCAAAACTTGATACGGTCCCTGGAGAACAGGGTGGAGATTGTGGTCTGTGCATCTTGTTGCTGTCATCTAGTGGTGGTCCGGATTTTTGGAACCCAATTTTGCTAATCTTCACGGAAGAAAGTGCTCCAGAGTCTCTGGGAGGCTTGGCTGCCTGATTGTTATGCTAGGCAAAATATAGTTGGCTACTTCCTAACATAGTGAGTGTATTATTGGTTCTTTGAGAATTTCCTTTCAAGAAGTTAGTGACTGGACTTTTAGGCTGCCTAAAAGCTGGGTTCCTGTAGCATTGAGAACTAGCTATTAAAACATTTGCTCAAGCAGTTACTTGATGAATCAGTGCATCACATTGACTTGGAGAACTTAGGTTAATTCAAGACATGCATATGATTTCAATAAATGTGTATGGTGATCATACAGTATATTATATTTTATTGGATTTTATGCAAGCAACACATTAGGCTGATTTTATATTACAATAAACAGATTTGTGAAGTACCATTTTGACCATTGCAGCTGAGGCATGTAAAAATTAAGAGTTCAATAACTAAACAACTTTCCATGAATAACTAGATATAAAAAAGCAAGGCCCTACAATAATAGAAAATGTGTAGGAGTGGTTTGGACACCATTCAAACCGAGGAACAGTATCCCCCACTATTCATTAAGCAGCTTGACTTTCTTTCAGCTTCCATGTGAGCCTGGAAAAGTGTTACAAATGCTTTGCTTTGAGTCATCTCCTTAAACAGGTGTAACTTTTTTTTCAAGGTGGTACAGTGCAGAGATGATTATCTAGCATGGACTCTTTATAAAAAGGTAAAGGTTCCCCTCACACATATGTGCTAGTCGTTCCTGACTCTAGGGGGCGGTGCTCATCTCCGTTTCAAAGCCGAAGAGCCAGCGCTATGCGAAGATGTCTCTGTGGTCATGTGGCCGGCATGACTAAACGCCAAAGGCTGTTACCTTCCCACCAAAGTGGTCCCTATTTTTCTACTTGCATTTTTACATGTTTTCGAACTGCTAGGTTGGCAGAAGCTGGGACAAGTAACGGGAGCTCACTCCGTTACACGGGGCTAGGGATTCAAACCGCCGAACTGCCGACCTTTATGATCGACAAGCTCAGCGTCTTAGCCACTGAGCCACCATGTCCCTCTTTATAGCAATGGGCAAAACTCACCATGTTCTACCAATGCTGAACCTCCTTCATACCATGTAATTTTGTTTTACTTCCTGAATCGGCTGAATGATCCCCAGGATAACACAGTCTAGAATGCAGCATTTTGTCCCCAAATGAGTGACTTTTCACTCATTGTGACCCCCTTCTCCCTTATTTGCAAACACCACCACCACTTTCTATCTTCATCCTACTGACTACTATAACCATTACAAACATGGAACGCAGAGCAAATGTTTCTCCCCCTTTTATTTTTTTAAATCTGTTCTATTTATTCATCACTGGAAGGATAATAAAACACTGAGTCTGATAGATAGAATACAATTTTTCTTCTTAATACTACCAACAAGATAAGGAGAACAAACATGCATATGATTAATAGTTTCAAAACATGCACATCGGTATGAACTACAAATTGCATCATCTCTCACATTAACCATGTTCAACTATATCTAGATAGCTTTAGGTTGCCCTGCCTTGGAAGTTCTTTTTCAGTTTTCATTTGCCATACCCTGAGGCTCTTTCCCAGCGAAAACTAGTTTTTCAAGATAAAGAGTTCCACCATTTCGCTTTGAAACCACTCCACCAATTTTAATGAAAACTGGCCAACACAACAACCATTTTGGGTGTTTGTGTGTGTCTGTTTCTGTGATTCAGTTTAACTGATTGCAGAGGAATTTTATCTGCCTTTAACATGCCTGGGGAAACAACTGATCACCAGATAAATGTTTATCTGTATAACAAAGAATGGGGCTAAGAAAGAAAATAATTAGACTATTCTTTCTTGGATGTATTTTCTCTCAAAACAAAGGGTCCCAATTTTCTTCCAAGTCTACCCTTATCCTTTGTATTGCTATTACTACATTTCTGGTTCTAATAAAATCATTACCCATGTAGTGATTATGGATAAAATTCTCGGATATTTTTTTAATCTAGTGATTATTTGGTAAGAACTCAGAATGATAGATCATTTTCTTTCCAGTGTATGCTACATACATACACCCTAGGATTATAACTTCTGTCATTTACAGTCAGTAGGGTGGAGATAAGAACTGTAATCAAATGCATCTGAAGTTTGAGAAAGATTGAGTTATGTGGCTCAATTTACCACAGAAGTCTGGCTTCCTGGGTTATCACTAAGGAGATTACTAAACCCTGAGGAAATAAAAGTATCTTCTAGAAAGTACCATCATGCCTTTTTTCTTCCATTTATATTTTGGGTATGAGGTCCTGTTTTGAAGGAATTAATTGCTGCTGGAAGCAGAGTACTAAATTTAAGGCCCAAAACTCCATTTTGAATGCTGACATGTCTCTTTAGGACAACTATGAACCACCGCTAAATACTGACCCATTGTATTATAAATGCAAGTATTATCAAACTCCACAAAACCCCAGCAATTTAATTGGAAAAGTATCTGAAGTTGGTATGAGCACAGTACTCATGGTATTTCTGTTCTGAGAAGAATAGAATAGAATAGAATAGAATAGAATAGAATAGAATAGAATAGAATAGAATAGAATAGAAAAGAAATTTTTTATTGGCCAAGTGTGATTGGACACACAAGGAATTTGTCTTGGTGCATATGCTCTCAGTGTACATAAAAGAAAAGATAAGTGCTCCTAAGCAACATGCACATATAAAACAATGTGATTGAGTTCAAATTTTTAAAATGTGTATTTTGCAAAATCACACTACTCCTTTTTTGAAAATTTGGTTTCAGAGTTAGCATGTCAAGAGAATTTGGTAAGACATTTAAAATATGATATGTGAAATTATAATTTTATTTACTTACTGGATTTATATTTTTTATATATTTATTTATTAAATTTGTTTGCCATCCATCTCACCATGAGGTGACTCTGGCTTACAATGTTTAACAGAATAAAACTATACAGAAACATGCATATAATAATAAAATACTATAAAAATACAACATCAGCTGTAACTAAAACATGGGGGAAGGAAGTAGGATGAGCGGGAGAGTGGGTGGAGAAGTGGGATCTGTTGTTAATCTATCAACCATCTCCAGCATGACGCTCCCCTATTGGACCAAGCCAACTGGCAGAGCCAGGTATTCAAGCTCTTGCAAAAGGTCAGGAGGGCGGGAGCCAATCTCATGGGGGGCACCAACCAGAATTCCCTGGCCGATGGGGCCTGCAGCATGCGCCCTCTGCCAGCATGGGTGGGGCAGGCCAATCACATTAGGATGAAACAGTTCCTTAAGTAACCACCCATCTTCCTATTTAAAGCAACTCTGGTCTTCAATATAATACAATTATAAATATAAAAGCATTAAAATTAACAGCAATTACATAAATATAAAAAACCAAGAGCATGAACAGTACAGGAATGGGCTTTTGTCTATTATTCCACAAATACCTCCAGCATAGCATGTCCCCATTGGATACCCAAGACAACTGGAAAAGCCAGATTTTAAGGCCCTTCTCAAAACTGTGGTATTGGATCTCACCTCTGGAAGTAAGATATTCCAGAGCGCAGGGGGTCATGGTATAAAAGGCTCTTTCTCCAAGATCCTGCTAGTTGAAATTCCTTGACCGATGGGATCTGCAGCAAGCTCCTTCTGTCAGAGCAAGTGGGGTGGGCCAATCCCATTGTATTTAGTTATGAATGACCAGCAAACTAGCTACAATTAAAAAACAGCACAAAAAAGCAGTCTCAAATACAATAAGGTCAATAAAACCACTGTACAGAACTGCCAATTAAAAAGTGTAAATATAAGGAAATAAAACACAATTCAAAGCAAAATAAGAAAAAATAAAACCAAAATAAAAAGGATAAAAGGAAATTCTGGTGACATCATTCCAAGGTTAATGTCTATGGAGCAGCGGTTCTCAACCTGTGGGTCGCGACCCCTTTGGGGGTCGAACGACCATTTCACAGGGGTCGCCGCGCGCGTTAGCCCGCCATTTTGGTGCCACCGTCACTACAGAGTGAAAAGGTCCTGGTTCGGCCGTGATTGCGGGTCGCCGGACAGCTGGTAGCCTGGACGCCGCCATTTGGGTTCTTCTACCCTCTGCGCATGCGCAATGCGCAAAGGCGAAGTCTCCCGCTTCCGATGCTATCAGCTGTCCGGCGACTGGCAGGCAAGCCCGAACCCGGAGCATTTCGCCCCTGGTGCCACGCCCCCTTTGTCAACTCATCCCGCGCGGGGAGGGGGGTGCGGCGGGGGGGGCGGCGTCGTAGCCGGTAGCGACGGCAGCGCGAGGCTTCGCCCACCCGCCCGGACGCCGCCATTTGGGTTTTTTTACCCTCTGCACATGTTGAGAACCACTGCTATGGAGATTCTCAGTCATCCAGGTCATGGTTGTCCCAAAGGTGCTTTTTAAAGAGGCAACTGAACTTTCTGGGTTGTTTTTTAAAGACATTTCGCTTCTCATTCACTTCATAAACACATGGCACAACATAGAACAAACCCATCAGGACTAGATTCAGCAGTCCATCTGTATTTAAAAGAAAAATCCTTTTGAAGACAGCAAAGTCCACATTTTGGACAGAGAGGATCATTGTTTTGAAAGAGGGGTCAAAGAGTCCATCTATGTCAAAACTGAACAGCCCTCTCAACAGAGGGGGAGGTATATGACATCATCTATCTCCAGTCTACAACCCAGTCCTTTCAACACTTCCAAGAAGGCTCCACACCCATTTGCACCACACAGGTGACCCTCATGACACAGATAAACCTTCAGGTTGCTTTAACAACTCGCTAAAAGAATGCAAATGACCAGCTGTCTGCAAGGAGTATAAATCCTTCCATTCCCCACCATCCAGTCAGAACTGAAGAAGCGTCTTGGATGAGAAGCGAAACATCTTCAAAGAAAAACCACAAAGTCCAATTGCCTCTTGAAAATGTACCTTTGGGACATTCCAACGTTAAGATACCTCTGAACATTCTTACAGCAATAGCTGCTTATAAAAATTTGGCAACTCTGTGATAACGGTTCCATCAGAGTATAACAATATAAGCCACTTTTCCCTTGCTGAAAACATGATCTGTACTAAGGAGTGGCACTTATTCCAGTTCATAAATTCTAACAGAAAAGTCAGTGAAGAAATATATGTACCAGGATCTCTGGTTCATTTTGATTACAGGGACAATTTGTCTCATTAAACAGATTTTATGAAACCTTCCATTCAATACTATTGAGGGTAGGACACTAAAGCGGGCCCAAGAAGTGTAAACAGTAGGGATTGCTAAGCATGCCAGACTGAATAGGTAGTTTGCAGGTCTAAAAGTTTTGCAGGAAGGAACCCTATCCTATAGATTACTTATACTTTGGTGAAGGAGGAGGAAGGTGTGTTGTATATGTTTGCCGCCTTGAGTCATTTATTTAGCGTATGGGGATGTATAGAAAGCCTGTGCTGAAGAAAGTAGATGTCAGCAGCCAATGGGACCTGGAAGCAACCACCAAGGCGCTTCCAGGTCAAGAGGTATTAGTTGGTGATGTCATCATTGCCCAAAGGGCACCCAAAGGGGGCCTCCCCTCTTTTGTCCCCACATGGGTTCCAACCGAAGTGGTACCTATTTATCTACTCACGTTTTTACATGCTTTCGAACTGCTTAGGTGGGCAGAAGTTGAAACAAGTGGCGGGAGCACGCCCCACCACGCTGTACCCGAGCCTCAAACTTGGACTTGCCGATCGTCAAGCCTCAATTCTAACCACAGACCCACCATGCCCCTTCGCCGCCTTCAGCTATTTGTAAAAATAATATAGGTGGGATAGAAATAAGATAAATAATAAACCCCAGCTTTTGCTTTTTTTAGATTTAAAGGTAGTAATGAGTCACAGCAACAAAGAGGTTCGAGAGACAGAGGTCAGCTGAGATTTTTACCCTGCAAAGCCACCAAAAGGAATTAGTGGTGTCAATGGACATCAGAAAATGTAAGTGTGAGCCAATATGCACCAAGCATATGCACCAAGACAAATTCCTTGTGTGTCCAATCACACTTGGCCAATAAAAATTCTATTCTATTCTATTCTATTCTATTCTATTCTATTCTATTCTATTCTATAAGAGTTGGGGGTATAAGGACTCTTACCTCTGGTGAGATCATTCCCATGACATACAAATTAAAAGATTATAAACCATCCAGAATTACCATGTAATAAGATGGGTAAAAAAATTTTTTTTAATGTAGCAGCTTTAGCAGAAATGACTCTAGATTGTTCTTACCAACTTCCAGAAGATTGAAAAATTACTTTTACATATTTTAAAGAGGAACTTATTCTATTTTGTCATTCCTATTTATCACTGGTGTTTATGGCAGCTAGATGCTCTCAAGAAAAGGAAAAGGAAAAGGAAAAGGAAAAGGAAAGGAAAAGAAAAGAAAAGAAAAGAAAAGAAAAGAAGAAAAGAAAAAAAGAAAAAAAGAAAAAAAAGAAAAAAAGAAAAGAAAGAAAAGAAAAGAAAAAAAAGTAGTTTTGGAGTAATTAATTGTAAGCCTTTTGCCCCTGCAGAATTTTGCTAAGGCCTGAAATTTCTCCTAAGGACCACCTGTGTAAGCAAGAGAATTGCACTTTCAGGGTACACCAGCATTGCCAAATGTCTTTCCCTGACCTTAATAAGATAAACTTTTCTCTTTTTTCTTTTTTTTAGTAAGTACAGCAACCACTAAATTTATATAAATATTAAACTGTAGGGAAGACAACATTCCTCAGCAGATTGGAATATCTGTAGCATATTAGAATAGCCAGCTTTATTGTACAGTATCTAACCCTGGTCATTAAGCATTTGATAAAATGAGCTGCAGCTCACAATAGCTATGCCTTTTAATAAATTCTGTTACTTGGAAAAAGTGCTTTCAAAATGTCCTGATTTTTTGCACATGGTTCTCCTACAGAGAATATAAATTTCTTTGTGCAGCAGGGGGCAGTGCATAGTTTGCCTGATCTCAAGAAAACTATGAAAGCTGTACCTGCATGGAGAGACAACTGGGAAATAGAGGGTGTAGAATTGAAAAGAATAAAATCTCTTGCTAAGCACATTACTGCAAAGTCACCAAGATTATGATGCCAGGAAATAACAAGGCTTTTAAGTTATTTTGGATAGATATATTCTCACTAGAGGTTATGTGTTTATTTCGCCTTCACCACTCTCTCTCCAACAAGTTTCTTGCATGAGAAGCAAAACGTCTTCAAAGAAAAACCAGAAAGTCCAGTTGCCTCTTGAAAAAGCACCTTTGGGATAACCATGACCTGGATGACCGAGAATCTCCATAGACATTTAGGGGACGGGTTATAAAATACCTGGGGTTTTGATTTACAGGAATCACAACTGTCAGTTTTGGACTTTAGGGACAGTTTTTACATAAATTTCAAAACGTCTATGGACATCTCTGTCCGGGCTTGTGAAAAAGCAGGCTTTCCAACACCATATTTGATTCTGTATCACAGTATCTTGTCAAACGTTTTAATATTTGGAAGATAAATCTCAGCAGGGACCCTTTGGGGAGGAAAAAAGAGGTTCGTAGAAAGCTAAAAGCCCAAAGAACCAACCGTGAAATCGGAGCCACGATTGTGCTGCAAAGCTGCAGCCCCCTCATCAGCTCTCCGAGCCCGGCAGTTTCCGATAAGGCACATCCCATGGTCCTTTATATGACCTGGATTAAGTCCACCAACCCCCTCAGCCGCAGAAGCTCACTGGGTGACCCGATGTCCGTGTCCACTCTCAGATCACCTCAAAGGGAGCTTTTGTCGGAGAAACCCGAAGGCGAGTGTTGAGCTCCTGAGGGAAAAGCGAAATATAGTAAATCGAGGAATCGAAGCAGCATTTAATCGGACTATTGTTTCCCTCCGTAGATATATCGATTTTTTTTAACCTATTCTGAAAAGGCTTCTCTCAAAAGAAAGGGAAAGAGAGAGCGGGAGTCGACTACACACACACCCCGACCGGAAAGCAGCGCGCTCTCACCTGAGACTCACCTGAGACAGTGAAACCCCACCGCACAGGTTAAAGTCTGACTGCGACTGCGCAATCCAACCCCTCCGTTACGCCGGAGGAAGCAGCATTTATTCATTTATGTGAAGGAACGGCAGCGGCGTGCTTGTTTGGCCCTTCTCGTGTCCCATACACGGGGCGAAACCAACTCTCCCCGCAGCTTGGGAGGGAAGGAGAAGTAAAAAGAGCGATGAAAAGGAGTCAGGTTATTATTGATGTTAGTCCGCGGCGCGCTGTCTGACAAGGCGGCTTGACATGCTGAGAAAAAGGAGGGGGGAAACAAACGACTGCCTTTCGGCTTCGGAGGGCGTCAAAGAAAGAGCGGTGAAATGGTCGCGCCCCCTCCGCCCCACAAACCCCTCCCGCCCACTCTGAGCCAATGGGAGCCCAGTGGGTGGGGCTCAACGGGCAACCGTGGCGCCTGGGTAATGGCAACCCTGTGAGGACGGTCTGGGAGATCAATCTGCGCGCGAGATACACACGGTGCGGCGAGGGCGAGGGGACGCGACGCTGACCCAGGCCTCCCCTGTTGCCAGGTAACAGCAAAAGGGAAGAGGCTACGGGGGTGTACGTGTGTGTGTGGTGGTGGGGGGAACGCTCTTCCTTCTCCAATCTTCTCTCCCCCACCCCTCCGCGAGATCTCCTTTCATCGCTCCCCGGAGGATCCGGTGCCTCCCTGCCTCTCTCTTTAATTTCCCTCTTCCCGGACCCGGTTACCTCCGTCTCCATTGCACTGACATCCCCCCACCCCCTCGCACGGCTGGTCGGCAGCCTCCCCGCCCGCATCCCTTAGCCGATCACCGCTTGGCTTCTCTCCTTTCCCCGCTGTCGGTATTCAATGTGAGTATGCGAGACACACGCGTGCCTGTGTCTGGAGGTGGTGCAAGAATCCCGTTTCAAGCGGATCGGCTGATATCCGCGCCGGCTTAGTCCCGTGAAATCGGCAGGACGTTAAAGGCTGCCGGGTGTGGATGCTGGAAATAGGCACCGAGCAGGCCCTGACCCCGCAAGGCATCCACCAGATCCGTGTGTCAGTGGATGAGGGCAGAAAATTCACATAGGATCGCCCAGTCCACAGCAGTGTTTTTGTTTCTATCCATAATCAGGTGTGTGTGTGGGGGATGGCTGGGTTGAAAAAGAAGATTTGCACGATCCCGAAAGCAAACCGGGTGATCCAGTGTTAAAAAAAAAAACCGTGTTATTTCCTTTAATCTCCGTGGTGAGAAATAAGGTAAATTGCCTTAAAACTCAGGGGTGTCCCAACTTCTGCCGGTTGTTTGTTTTTTTGCTTGTGATCCAGAATAAAGGATGCGAAAATGATAATTAAATGCTGGCCGGATCTTAAAAATTAGAGAGTTATATTTAAATTGTACATCTCAAAGACATTTTTTTTTCCTAATAGCGTTTTTCTCCACGAGGATGGCCTCATGCCATATCAACCAGACGGAGGATATTTACTTTGCTTTCGCAATGCTGGGGGTGAAAAAAAGAAGGATAACAGGAGATTGTGCTCTAGTTTAGAGTTTATGATATAGAAGGGCAGCCAGATTATAAAGCGAGTGGGAAAAGTAATTTGCTGACAAAACCATGATGAATACAAATGTTATATCACTTGTACTTATTCTAGTAATGTAATATTTTTATTAAAAGTTCTCAAGCCGTGCTTATGAACCATTACTTCTAATTACAAGTCACCGCCCGTGTCAAAAATGGTTCATCAATTTGGCCTTTTTGTCTTGTTTTAATTGGCCATAAAAAAAAGTTAATTTAGGGGCTCCCCCAGTAGTCTAGCTATTTGCTTTAATTAAACCTTTATAATAGCCAACCTGCTCTTCAGATTTCATTGTGTATTGCAAAATATAATAGATAATAGAAATAAGCTATTTTTCTTGATACTATGTTATTTTTATACTTCCTTTCACCTAAAAAGTTTTGCTGGTAATTGATCTATTCGAGTTTCATCCAAAATATTCTACCCTGATTTAGGATTTGTAATTCAGGTGGCAGTAGTAATGATTATATGATATAAGGATAAATCATCAGTAATTGCAACTTTTAAGGATTAGTGAATGGTAGAGTTCAGTAGGAAAGTTCAGAGGAAGTACCAGCCTTTCTAGCATTGTAGGATGTTTTTGACATAGATATTGTAACAAAAAAAAATAAGATTGATATCTCAAAAATATATAATCATATTTGCAGCAGATATAATTAATAATTTGGTTTTTTTTTCAGATTCATTTTACTTTCCCACAATGTCCTTGAAACCACGAGTAGTTGATTTTGATGAAACATGGAACAAGCTTCTCACAACTATTAAAGCTGTTGTTATGCTGGATTATGTTGAAAGAGCAACATGGAATGATCGCTTCTCGTATCCTTTTATTAGAGGACAGATATTGATTACACAGGATTAAATGATGTACAGAAATTGATTTCTTTACAGAATTCAGAGCTGAATAAAATACGTTCGGCATCAGCTCTAGCACCAATAGGTTTTATAACATAGTGTCTGTTAAGAATTATGTATGGTATACACAGTAGATTAAGCAAAGTCTAATAATTTGCTTAGAATGGTAAGTATGTCTAAACTATATAGCAATAGCAATAGCACTTAGATTTATATACCGCTTTATAGTACTTTACAGCACTCTCTAAGCGGTTTACAAAGTCAGCATATTGCCCCCAACAATCTGGGTCCTCATTTTACCGACCTCGGAAGGATGGAAGGCTGAGTCAACCTTGAGCCTGGTGAGATTCGATCTGCCAAACTGCTGGCAGCCGGTGATCAGCAGAAGTAGCCTGCAGTACTGCACTCTAACCACTGCGCCACCACGGCGCAGTATGTTTATTATATGATTCTGTGCAATCTGTTGTAAATAGAAAATGTAATTTCTAATTAGGAAAGTATTCTATGGTTCTAATCAAACCCACCAGTTGTTCTGGCTGTTCTTGCTAACCTCATTGGAACTACTGTTAAGCTTTATTATGGTCCCACCAAAAAGCCCAAAACAGATTTTCATTTGGAATTATTTTGAAGAAAGACTACCTAGAGAATCATGTGCTCTAGAGGAAATGATAGATGCTTGTCTTCCATCTCACTAGCGATTTTGGATCTTGTAAACTTCTGTTTCAAGGGCAATATATTCGTAAATGACCTATTACTTGTGCTTGACCTAATGAGTTGTGCTGGGTTGGATATTATCTATCTGCAGTTCATAGATAAGCTTTATTATTATATGAGGGTGTCCATGACAGGGAGATTAAAGTTGTTTGTGGAACAGAAGAAAACAGCTAGGAAGTGAAAGTTTAGGAAATCTTTTTCAGGGACTATGCATCAGTAGCCATAGATCCAGTCAGACTAATGAACTGCAATTTATATGCCATCCTTTATTTTCTTTAGATGTAGAATGTTATATAATTCTAGCCATTCCAGTTTGTAAACCATGGCTTAAGCTTAGCATATTTTGTGTTGCAGGATGCTGTGCTTTATTGACTTCAGGTAGCATGGCTAGCTATAATGTGACAAGCTAGCAACTGTCTATGTTAGTACCAACTTTTTAAGAGTGTTCCCAAATGACATGTATGAATTTTTACTTTGAAGGGGGGGGCTCCTGTGCTCCTGTTTCCAGCTTTTTCTCTAGATTACTATTAACTTAATTCATTTATGTCTTTTAACTATGGTTTGAGAAAGAAAGCAAATGTTCTCAAAGGTTTTGGTGCATAATTAATATATTTGTGAAAGAAGGTAGAAAAAATGCAATCATGCTTGGTAGATTTAGATGTAACATATACTGTATATCTAGGAAAAAATATCTTGTATCCTACTTAAAAATATAGATTGTTTTACTCCTTTAATCGGAAGCAGTGTTTAGTTGTATCATAGATTTTAATCCCTCTTTTAATTAAGAAATGCTCTTTATGGAACTGAAAGCAAGATTAAGCATGCTTCGGACATTGTGTGTCCAGCATAGTTTCTAGTCTTTTGGAAAAAAGCAGTGGAAAGCCACATAGCACTTTTATTTGAAGCAGTAACTCACTTTCTCTTACCTTTTGACCTTCACATCTCCTCTGTCCGAACCTCTTTAGAAGTGAGATATTTCTGGCCCTGCTATGTTTGTGCCACCCTCCCAGCAGATGTATAACAACTTAAGTCTGTTTCTAGAAATAACTGAATGTTTTATGACTTCATTTTATAAAATGATAACTGTTTTTTTATATATATATTGGGTCCAGGTTACCTTCAGAATGTTGATTCCCCCCACACACACACACACACTAAGGAGCTCTTTTAGAATTCAGTTCTGCCCTCTCCTTTATTTATTGCCAAATAAATAAGACAATTTCTTTTTGCTCAGGGTCTTGTGATTTCCTGCTTCATTCAATCACTTTTCACAAAATCTTGCTATTTATTTACCCCGGTATTTGTCAAACCTTACAACTGAAAGAGACTACAAGTAGTCCTTGACTTACGACCACAATTGAGCACAAAATTTATGTTCCTAAATGAGAAATTTGTTAAGTGACTTCTCTTGTCACATTTGTTAACTGAATCACTGCAGTTAAATTAGTAACACCATTGTTAAGTGAATCCAGCTTCCCCATTGACTCTGTCAGAGGGTCACAAAAGGTGATCACATGACCCCGGGACACTGCAACCGTCATAAATGTGAGTCAGTTGTCGAGCATCCAAATATAAACCACGTGGGGATGCTGTAATGGTCATAAGTGTGAAAAATGGTCATAAGTCACTTTTTTCAGTGCCTGTGTAACTTTGAACGGTCACTAAATGAACTGTTGTATGTCAAGGACTACCTGTATACAGACACTTAAACCCTGCCCTTTGGATAAAGGTCTAACCTTCATTTGAACATTGCAATAAATAACACCATCAGTCTTGGTAATTGGTTCATTGTCAATTTGCTGTGTTAGGAAGTTTTTCCTGTCTTATAATTAGAAAGTCTTTCTTGCTTACTGATTTGTTAGGGGTTTTTTTATTCCACCTTTATTACTTTATGAGTAAACTCAAGGCAGTGAACATACATAATATGCCTTCCTTCTCCTATTTTCCCACAACAACAACCCTGTGAGATGTGTTGGGTTGAGAGAGTTACTGGTCCACTGTTTCATGCCTACAGTGGAACTAGACCTCAAGGTTTCTAGCCTGAGCCTTTAACCATTAGGCCAAATTGGCTCCTGTAGTTTCAAGGCTGTGGTCTGCAACAAGGGAAAACATTTCATGGCCTTTCAAGTGTTTTAAAAAAGCATTATCATATCTTTCCTCAATCATATTTTTTTCCAAGGCTGTTCCAAATTCTTTGACGAAATTAGGCATTGTTTTTAGGAACTAAGACCACGGTGATCTATAAACTGTGAATGGGTGTGATTTTCAACTTTGCACAAGCAAAACAATTTTTTGGGGAGACATACAATTCCTTCTATATTGTATTTTCACAGTAGTGGTATGTAGTCAGGCTAAAAACCCACAAAAATGCTAAGTAAGACCTTTAAAAAGTTGGCACAGGAAAGATAAAAATTGAGCACTAGGATCAGGCTTTCTAGCCCCAAGAAGGCAACTATGCCAACACGCTTGTTGAAATTCTACAGCTAGGTTTGGTGGCTTAGTGAGTAACAGGCTTGTGCTCTAGAGTTGAACAAATCATCTGGTCTTTAGAAAACAGTGATTTGAAAGATAGTTTCCTTCCCATAGATTCAGTCCAAAGGGCTTTTACACGATATCTTGCAGTGCCGTATTTTGGAGAAAGTTCTCCCTTCCACCCCAAAGTATTCTCTACACTTTCTGAGATCACAGAATTTTTTTCCCCTGTAGCCTGAAAAAGTTTGAAAATCATGACTCTTCAAGCAGCTGGAAAAGGCCAATGAATCAATCTCTTTGGAACTCCAGTAAGACATTGGTTTTCTTTTTCCTTTCTGTCAATATTTCATTAGAACTTGAATTCCAAAAACATAAAACATTTTAGCCTTGACTTAATACCCAGGGACATATACGCTTTGTGTGTGGCCTATCCCGAACCTCTTGGAGAGAGACTTTATATGGAAACTAAAATTTTTTTGGAAAATCATGTACGCCATTTGCACAAGGTAACCATGGAATGGATAAAAATAAAGTGTTAATGCTGCATGTCAGAATTAAGTAGTGTACAAGCTATTTTATAGTCTGCTGGAAAAAAAGCAGCCATTTGGGTTTTTTTAATTTTTATTTTCTGAAACAAGATATAAAGATGTTAATATGGTACCTCCCAAATGTTTGAAATAGATCAGAGTTGAATTTATTATGCAGGGAGTTGCGTTTTAACATTTCAAATAAAATAGAACTGGGGTCCCCAAACTTGGCAACTTTAAGACTTGTGGACTTCAACTCCCAGAATTCTCCAGCCAGCATAGCTGAAGTCCACAAGTCTTAAAGTTGCCAAGTTTGGGGACCTCTGAAATAGAGCATGAATAATAAAATTAATCTATTTCCTCTTGGTTTTTTCCATAGAAAGTCTTGGACTCTGAAGAAAAAGTACTGGTAATGTATCATAGAAACTGGGATGAATACAGTAAAGGGGCAGACTATATGGATTGTTTATACAGGTAAATGCATTTTGAATTTATTCTGGAATTTGGAAATGTGATTACTCTTAACTGAGTTATGGTTTTGATTCATTGTTTTGATGCTTGTTGTGAACATGCTTACCAAATTTTCATGGGGAGAATCTTGCAAGTGGAAGGTTTTGAGGCATCACTAATCACATAATATCCAAAAGACAATTTATTATATTGGTAAAACAAAATAGGACCACAAATCTGTTGGAAACTCTTTTTTTTTTTTGCCCGATATCTGGTGTGTGTTTGTTGGAAGGTGGAAAATGGAACAGGAATTTTAGAGACACGTCTGCACAGTTCTCTAAAATTACAGCAATGTTTGTCTGTTTCAGTGCTTTTAGAAGAATGATTGGTGTTTACTTCTAATAGATACCATGACCTTAGCTCAATGTTTCTCAATCTTGGCAACTTTAAGATATGTGGACTTCAATTCCCAGAATTCCCCAGTCAGCCAAGGTTGAAAAGCACTATCTTAAAGTTGCCAAGGTTGAAAGACACTGCCTTAGCTTAACAAATTACGAAGGGTCCTTGGTGCTTTCTGAGCTTGGTTGTTTTCTTGCAGACGTTTCATTACACAAACTAGGTAACATGATCAGTGCCAATGTTGTCACCAGTTTGGGCAATGAAACGTCTGCAAGAAAACAACCAAGCTCAAAGAACACCAAGGGTCTTTCATTTGAACCCTGAGCTACAATTATTCTCCTTTATTGGTTAACAAATTATACTTTTCAGTAGAAGAGGATGTATGTAACTCATATGAAACTCCACAAACTTACACATTTTCTTAATGTTTTTTATTGTCTCTTTTCCTCCCTCTCATTCACAGAAGAGATTCTTGTTATAGGTTTGTTATGCTCACACCAGTCAACAGGGTCAATACATTTACTCTCAGGCTTGTTTTTAGTCTAGAGAAGAGAAAGGGGGGGGGGAAATGCTTTTCTAAATAGTTTGGAATTCCGGCACCTTTGTCAAGCTATGTTTTGTCAAACTATCAAGTCATAGTTACCTTGTGCATCCTTATAAAACTGTTACCTGCTCTGTCCTTACTAATGCTTCAACCTTTTCTACCAGCCAATCCACTCCATAGAGCTGGGGTTTTTTTAAACATCTTTTTAAAAAAAAAAATTTGGAGGAAATGTGAATCTTGGCACAGCTATCTTTAGGATTGATCCTCTCTCATGCTGATTGGAAGGAAGTCTTATAGGAAGTTCTCTTCAAGGTTTCTAAAAAGAACTGCTCTTCTTCCAAGCAATCATGATCTCATTCAGCTTTCAGATCGTGCTGGATCCTGACTTGCAGGTTCCTCCTCCTGCTATACTTAGATTCACACAGTACACATTCAATACCAGCCAACAGTCTCCTCTAGTGCCTAACACTTCTGCCTTTTCATTTGTTTTCATTAAAAGGCAGAGGTGTCCTGCCCTTGGGTATGTTAAACAGGCAAGAAACTTCAAGATCTCTACATGACAGTTTGCCTTAAAAAGTCTGTAAACTTGAAAACATTTTACATCATCCCATGTCCATCAGGGCAGTCCCCCTACCAGAGAATGTTCATTATGGAGGACATTTTACCTGTGGGAAGCCTTAATTAGAAATAGAACCACAGGCTGAAAGCTCAGAGTTGTCAGTAATTGTAAGTTTGTATCATGCTTTTATTCTCTCTCTCTCTCTCTCTCTCTCTCTCTCTCTCTCTCTCTCTCTCTCTCTCTCTCTCTCTCTCTCTCTCTCTCTCTCTCTCTCTCTCTCTCTCTCTCTCTCCCTCTCCCTCTCCCTCCATCTCCCTCCCTCCATCTCTCTCTCCCCCCCTCCCCCCCTCTCTCTCCACGAGATTCATCATCTTACACGCATACATATTGCTTGGGTCTAAACATGTTTTAAAAAACTGCTGTGCATTTCCTGTTATTTTCTCTTCCATAGAACAGTTTTATAAAATATCTTATGATATTTTTTTTTCATAGATACCTCAATACGCAGTTTATTAAAAAGAACAAATTGACTGAAGCTGATCTTCAGTATGGTTATGGAGGTGTGGATATGAGTGAACCATTGATGGAGATTGGAGAAGTAAGTAGTATGGAAAAGAATTTTGGAGAGGTAACTGTAAAGTACATATTTTATGACCGCCTAATCATCCATTAAAATGATTTCTGCCTTTCAAAATCATGTAGTTTATTTTGTTCAAACCGTAAAACAAAGCATGCTTTTATTATTTTCCTGAATAAAATAAACACTTGCAGCTATTATTGGCTTTTAATTAGCTTTTGATTTACTTGTTGAGAGAAATTGAAATTTATGTAGTTAGATAAAAAGAGCAGATATGGGCTGCAAGGTTCTGAAAACAGAAATACCAAGTATAATTAATGGTTGTGATGTATTCAATGCTTATTTATTTAAGGTAGCTTCTTTAATTAGAAGTAGATAAGAACAGAGCTAGTTGAGACCTTTTCAGGACCCTATGTGACAAAAAGTTAATCGTTTACCACAGTATTTCTCAACCACAGCAACATTAAACTGTGGACTTCAACTCTCAGAGTTCCCCACCTATCATGGCATTCTGGGAGTTGAAATCCACACATATGCCAAGGTTGGGAAACACTGCTTTAGAGGTAGGTGTACTTTAAGCCTATCTTATATCTTTGCTTATTTTTATAAAGGAAACAGTAAGATCTGTTTACCTACGGTATCTATATCACATTTCTACCAGCAAATAGTACATTGTTTTTTTTTCCCTTGGTTTTTTTTCCTATGAAATAAAAAGTCAAATGGAATTAGTTGAAGATAGTGTCAGGAATAATTCATGGGTAAAAAGTGATAGATAGGATTCCATTGCAATCAGTGGGATTAAATGAAGATTAAGTTATACTGATTTCTGAGAGCTCCAAACCAGCCAAAGTTGTAGTATTTGTTGATACCTGTTCATAGTATGTCAGAGAGAGACAATAAGGGATGTAAACCTGGCCTTTGAATAGGGAGGGAATGATCAAATTGTTAAGGAGAGGCTCTCAGAAAAAAATCATTAGTCTTGGGAAAGTGGAAAGCGGAATAAAAAACTTAAAAGATTACTCTGACTTGATTTTTGTTTGCCATAAGACAGGACATATAGAAATGCTAACAGGCTTTCAAGATCTTTTATTCTACTGCAATAAAGAACATTCGTAGAGTCCCTGCCATGCCTGTTTATTGATTTATTTTTAATTTCTTGGTTGAAAGTAAAAATAAACCAAGGGCTACTTAATTATTGTACAACATTAATAATCTTTTCATTGAACTCTTTCTTAAATCCTGTATTTTAAACAAAATATTTACCTCATGCAGCAAATTTACCTAAATTTATTTCCCAGAATTTGGGGTAATTCCAAAAGTTCCTTTTAAGTGTGCTTAAAAGTTATGCCCCATCTCCCCCCCCCAAAGAAAGTATGAATGGGACCAAAATAATCTTTCAAAACCATGTGCAGTATAGTATATTTTCTTTTATCAAGGAATTGAAACTGCTGTTTTACATATATAATGTATAATCTATGCAACTAATGTATATCAGTAATGTAAGCGTATCCATGTAAGCAGTTTTGAATTCAGTACATGTAGTCCTCGACTTACAACCACAATTGAGCCAAAAAATTATGTTGCTAAGTGAGAAATTTGTTAATAGCAATAGCAATAGCACTTAGACTTATACACTGGTTCACAGTGCTTTACAGCCCTCTCTAAGCGGTTCACAGAGTCAGCATATTGCCCCCAACAATCTGGGTCCTCATTTTACCCACCTCGGAAGGATGGAAGGCTGAGTCAACCTTGAGCCTGGTGAGATTCGAACTGCCAAACTGCTGGCAGCCAGTGATAAGCAGAAGTAGTCTGCAGTACTGCATTCTAACCACTGTGCCCCCTGAGTCTTTCCCCATTTTATGACTTTTCTTGCCACATTTGTTAAGTGAATCACTGGTAGTTGTTAAATTAACGGTTGTTAAGTGAATCTGGCTTCCCCATTGACTTTGCTTGTCAGAAAGTCGCAAAAGATTATCACATGACTCCGGGACACTGCAACCGTCATAAATGTGAACCAGTTATCAAGCATCCAACTGGTAAACCATGTGACCATGGTGATGCTGCAATGGTCATAAATGTGAAAAATGGTCATAAGTCACTTTTTTCAGTGCCATTGTAACTTCGGTCACTGTTGTAAGTCGAGGACCACCTGTATCTGCTAAATTGTACTTAATTTGTTTAGGCATAACATTTTATGCCAGGTTTTCCAAGAGCAGATAAATAATTCCTCAATTCCAAAGAGCTACTTATTCCTGCATATTAGATGCAATTTGGTCAATGGAGAGTAATTTGTTGGAAAAAGAAAAACTGGCAGGGTTCAATAAAAACACAAGGAAACATCCCTCCTTCACTTCTTTTCAAGTGACAGGAAGCCAATAAGGTTTTTTATTTGGTAGATATTCAGTTGCTGGACATTTCCTTCATAAGAGGAAGAATTGTTGCACTTTATTTAGCTATTTAGTATCCTCTCAGTGTATCCCTCTGTTTTTGAAGCATTTGAGACTGAGCATTTAAAAAAAAAAATGAATGAATGAAATGGCAGTTCTATCATTGACTTTGTTTTTTATCGTACCCTGACAGCTAGCACTTGATATGTGGAAGAGATTAATGATTGAGCCCCTGCAGGCTGTCCTCATTCGAATGTTGCTCCGTGAAATTAAAAAGTGAGTGCTTTTTTTTTTAAATGTATTACGTAGAATAACTTGTTTGAACACATATGCATTTATTACACCATGAAAGTTGTATTTTATGCAAATTGTATGTGAGATACCAGGTTGTTGGTATATTTCAAATGTAATAATCACAGCCACTTTTTCACTACAAGTATTTACCAGTCTGCCTAAATAAAGCCAGTGTTTTCTGCTATAAAATCAAAAAATGTGTTCTTCTAGTGAATGAAAGCTATGGGAGTGTTAGAACCATTCTCGCTCCACTAGTTATTGTTGGAAACTTGAGGTCAATTTTTTTTGTAATTCTAGCATAGAACATTTAAATAATTCCATTACTAAATAACTCTTGTGATTTTAAAATTATTTTAAATTGGGCATTACGGAGTATTGTATAAATGTTTTAAAAAAAAAAAAAGACTGACCCCAGATTAGATTCCTTTCTGAAATTCTGAATGTGTTACAGAACTGATCAGCAGTACAAGCTTCAGATACTTCTGTCAGTCAGCCTTGTTTCAGGGTAAGGCTTTGAGTGTCAGCAATATAAAAACCTTGCATATTCTATAGCTTATTAGCAATTTTATAGAAAAGTCAAGTCTAGGCCATCTGATAATTGATTTATTGTAGTTATATACCACTGAATTCAACAAAAATTACTCCTGCTGGTTTACAACACGCTATGTTTGACTGTATGCTGTCATTAATTTGTAATATCTGTTGTAATATAGAGTTTGTTGATGAAACATAATATTCTTAAGTTTTATTATTATTTTATTTTAGGATGTCAGTATGTTTATTTATGGCCTGGGTTATATCCAGTATTACGTATAAATCAATACAGTACATAAGAGTAATGAGCCCAAGTATTCTTAGTATCAAATTTCAAGCAGATGTCAGGTTTTTTTAATGTCTACTTATTCAAATATATATGTACACTTTTTGTGAAAAATAATTATTTTAGGTATTTTGAGGAAGGAGAGGCTATCTATCATCTCTCCTTCTCTTCCTCTCTCTCTCTCTCTCTCTGTCTATCTGTATCTGTCCGTCCGTCCATCCACCTACCTACCTACCTATCTTCTCCTTCCTCAAAAGCGTGTGTGTGTATTCAAATATAATTTCAAATTAAAAGATCAATTTTAAATAATTGAAGTTGAATTTATTTAATAAGAAAAGGATTATATATGTATTCTTCCTTTTATATAGGACAGACACACACACACACACACACACACACACACATACCGTGTTTCCCCGAAAATACGACATGTCCCAAAACTAAAGCCAAGCCTGATTTTTGGGGTGGGCGTAAATATACGCCGTCCCCCGAAAATAAGCCCTAGTGAAGGGGTGGGCGTGGCCAGCACAGGAGGCAGCCCTTCCCTTCCCTGGTCAGCTAATGGCAACTGGGGCCCTTAATCGCTACCCGCAGATCAGCTGAGCTGATCGGGAGCTGCCTCTCATTCTATCTCACCCCAGCATTCTTGGTGCTCGCCCGCCTCCCATCCATCCACCCCCTCGCCTGCAAACTCCCGCCCTGCTCACAAGAGAGCAGCCTCCCGGCACCTCTTGCCACATGGTACCCACCCAGTGGACAACCCCCCCCCGGCCGGGCAGAGTGCCACTCACCGACCGAGCGGTATCCCAGGATCACGATGTGGGCGAAGCCGTTGAGCACGAGGTCCTTGAGGAGTCCCCGCCGCCACCACCATCCCAGCACTGAGGATGGCTTCCTCTGTGGCTTGCAAACCCCGGCTGGAAGCCGCTGGAAACGGAGAAGAGGCCGGTCGGGCCAGCCGCCTGCTGCTGAGTCTTCCAGCAGCCGGGGCAGAGAGTCTTCTGGCAGCTGGGGCAGAGCGGCGGTGAAGGGAGACGCAGCCCCGCATGGGGAATCCGTGCTGCCACTGCCGCCATCCCAGCACTGAGGATGGCTTCCTCTGCAGCTTCCAAACCCCGGCTGGAAGCGCGCCTCCCAGGCCTCACCATGTCGGTGTGGGCGAAGCCAGTGAGCACCCGGCTGGAAGCCGCTGGAAGCAGAGAAGAGGCCAGTCGGGCCAGCCGCCTGCTGCCGAGTCTTCCAGGAGCTGGGACAGCCGCATGGAGCTGGAACCATAGAGTAGGAAGCGCACTCCCAGAGCTGCCGCTGCCAGAAGACTCTCTGCCCCAGCTCCCGGAAGACTTGGCAGCAGGCGGCTGGCCCGACTGGCCTCTTCTCCGCTTCTAGCGGCTTCCAGCCGGGTGCTCACTGGCTTCGCCCACATCGACGTGGTGAGGCCTGGGAGGCGCGCGAGTGGGGGGGGACAGGCACTCACGCGGCTTGGCGCCTTCAGGCAGCTTGCGTTCACCACCACCCGTGGGAGGGGAGGGGCTTGATGGTGGCATGCGGAGGAAGCCTCTCTCTGCCGGACTCCCAGCTGTGAGTGCGCAGGCTGCCCGGTGGGCACCACGTGGCAAGAGGTGCCGGGCTGCTGCGCTCTTGCGAGCAGGTGACCGCGCTCGCCACCTCTTGCACCCCCAAAATAATAAGACACCCCCCCCCCAATAATAAGGCCAAGCCCTTATTTGGAGGGTCAAAAGAAAATAAGACCCTGTCTTATTTTCGGGGAAACACGGTACACACCATATTTTTCGCTCTATAAGATGCACCTGACCATAAGACACACCTAGGTTTAGAGGAGGAAAACAAGACAAAATAATTTCACGCAGAGCCTGAGAGGACCACAGATAGGTGTCCTCTCCTGTGTCAGCTCTGCCTATTGACTCCTGCACTGCGGAAAAGAGACAGAAGAGGTGGGCAATGACAAAGACAGAAGTGGCGGGGTTCAGCACTGTAAAAGGACGCCACCGCCGCGGCCTGGCTGCTATTCACCAAAGACGCACAGACATTTCCACCCACTTTTAAGGGGGGAAAGAGCGTCTTATGGAATGAAAAATACGGTATATGTGTGTATGATGAAATGGTGCTCCTAGTATATTTCACTCATATTTTTTTCTCTTATAAAATTGTTCTTTATTTTTCCTTACAACAATTTTTCCTTACAGTAGCTTGCAAGAGAGTTCCTTTCTAACCTCTTGTATTTATCTTTTATGTTTTTTGTTGCTGGTGATATAAACTGCTGTCATATTCAGTGGCTGGTTGGTTTTGATCTATTTGTTGATCTACCTTCGTAAACATGTTAACGTTTAATTGGTGGAAATAAAAAAATCACATTTAAAAGATTGTAGTAGAACTTTGCATGCTCAGCAACTGCACTGTGCTCATGCTCTTCAACTCACAATATCTGAGAAAAGTAAAATATTCTAATGTAATCTGCTTTAGGTATGCTGAGCACATCATTTTAGTCATATGTTGATAACAAAGAAAAAGAAATCCTAGACATAAAGGAGAGTCCAACACAACTGCTTCTAAATCTTCAAAAATGTTGATTTGTAGAAGATTCAGGTTTGCAGTGAGTTCAGGACTTAATACTACGATAAGTTATAAGAATTAAGTTACATAGCATTACAACTTGGGTGAGTTTAGATGATTTCATGTGGGGAAATGTCGTGTAGTATTAATATTTGGAGTCAAATATTCAATGGCACATTATTCAGCTTCAACTTCACCATCACTGACTTGGGAAAGCCCGAAAGGAGATAGAAAAGAAGTAAAATTGGCCATGGCCCCACAGCATTAAACTTTGGATGGGTTGAATATGATCAATTCATGACTAGTTACAGAATTATTTGCATACAAATCAGTATGTCAAAAGCTAGTGTTCAGTCAGTGCTGCGGTAGGTAGAACAAATGAGATAAGGAATAATTGTAGAAAGAGTAAATTTGTAGTAAGAAAAGAACATTGAATGCAAAAGGAGAAGGGGACAACAGAAGGTGAGATGGTTAGATGGTGTCATTGACGCAGTAGACATGAGTTTGGGTAAACTTAGGAGACAATGGAGTACCGGGGGGGGGGGGCTGGCATCCTATGGTCCATGAAGAATCAGACATGACTTAGCAATCGAGCAACAACAAAGAACAAAGAAAAGAACTCATATAAGAGTATGATTTTTAAATTGGCCTTTGAATGGTCACTTTGAAATAATTGAAGTTGAATTAGCTGAAATAGTCTTGAAGTTAATCTGCTAGCATACTTGGTGTAGAAGCCCAAAGCAAGTTCATGTCTAGATCATAAATCCCTGACTTGCTTGTTTGCTTGCTTGCTTGCTTGCTTGCTTGCTTGCTTGCTTGCTTGCTTGCTTGCTTGCTTGCTTGCTTGCTTGCTTGTTTGTTTATTACCCTTTTTGTAATCATCTGGTTTTTTTTTTTCCCCTCAGACCCCTGGGTCTGCGAAAAAGTTAACGTGCTATCTATTATTACAATTACATACCTTATTTTCACTCAGTTATATCTAGAAGATGTCTGCTGCGGTAGCAACCTTGATTCCAGATTTTAATCTGCTTGGTGTAAAGAACAGTATAAGTGTAGTGTGAGTTGTAGTTGTTAAATATCAAAGTTATCCTTTCCTTCCTGCCTATGCTTAACAGGGAATATTTTGATGGATGAAATAGCTTTTCTGTTGAAGCTTTATTTGCTGGCATGCCCTCCTTGTTGCCTCAGATAGTACCGGTAGTGGTTGTAACTATTTTAATTTCAACCTGGAGCCTACACTATTTGACACAAAGGTGAAAACTTCAAAAGTATTGATGGATCTTTCTCTTCTTTCTTAGGGTATTTTTTTTCTTTACCTTCTCCAAAAATCCTTTCAAATGGGGAAAATTCAGGATGTAACCCAGTATCATTGCCAAACATCCTCTATTCCAATTGTTTATTTAATAAGAAAAGACATTTATTCCTTATCCTTGGCTAAGAAGGACTCCCAGAAGCTTTAGCTAGACAGTTACTGAACTGCAGATGAATTAAAGAAACAATTTTCCATTTTTACTTCCTTGGCCAAATCCTAGGTATAAATGAAACAAGAGTTCATCTCCTGGTTTTAGGTTTATCAGAGACTCTAAGGATTGCCTTGATTGATCACTTTTGACATAAATACTTGAAACAATTCTCCATTTTTGAGCATGAACTACTTAGCACTATTTTGTAACTACTATAATATGTCGTGAAGAATTTGGGTGAGATCCTCCATCCTCAAAATAAGTTCCAATTTTCTCAAGGTCTTTTATACAAACATACTGATATTTTTTAAAAGTATATTCCAGAGTGTAATATGCTTCAGTATTGAAAAGAAGCTGTTATCTCTGTGAACAACAGTTTTATGAATGTATAGTTATTTTTAGAGTTTAGACCAGTGTTTATCAATCTCAAGATCTTTGAGATGTGTTGACGTAAAACTCCCAGAATTCCCCAGCCAGCATGATGGTTGGGAATTCAGGAAGTTGGAGTCTACACATTTCAAGGTTGCTGAAGTTTAGAACACTGGTTTAACAGTATATATATAAATAGTATGAATTCTGAGAATTTTATTTTTCCATCTTTCAGTGATCGTTGTGGAGAAGATCCAAATCAGAAAGTAATCCATGGGGTTATTAACTCCTTTGTTCATGTTGAACAGTATAAGAAAAAATTCCCTCTGAAGGTAAAAAGAAGTTTTATTTCTTTCATAGGAAACAGTGACAAATATTTGTTTCATTTCTTGTCTTTTTTTGGGCTTGATCCGACTTTCTCAATTTAGTTTTATCAGGAAATTTTTGAGTGCCCTTTTCTGAATGAAACGGGGGAGTATTATAAACAAGAAGCTTCAAATTTAATGCAAGAATCAAACTGCTCACAGTATATGGAGAAGGTAAGATGATCATATGTATTCTTTGTTCTGTGTATTTTGGAACAAGCTGCTTTCCAAGAATTTCAGAAGCAGTTGTGGTGTCAGTCATCAGTGTCATTAGGGTTGATGGTTCGGGTGGGGGGGGGAATCAAAATTCCGTTTTGCTAACATAAGACCTCATCATGCATCTAAAATGCATTTTTAGCTGATTCATATACATACAGATAGTCCTCACATAGTGATTACAATAGGGACCTGCAACTCCATTGCTTAACAGCATGGTCATTAAGTGTGATGTTACCTGATGACAACTTAACCTCAGTTTTGACTGCAGTCATTAAACGAATCATTATGGGTCATTGAGTGTGGGTGACTGATTTGCAACTTCCTGCCAGTTTCCCCATTGACTTCATTGGAAACTGGCTGTGAAGGCCATAAACGGAGATCGTGTGACCTGCAACTGTTGTAAATGTTTGCTGTTGCCAAGCACCGAAATTGCAATCACATTTCTGCAACGATGCTGCAATGACCAGAACTTCAAGGAGCAGTCGAAGTCTCATTTTTCAGTGCTGTTGTAACTTTGAATGGTTGCCGAATGAGTGGTCAGTAAGTGAGGATTATCTATATATCCAAAGTCATGTGAAGGCTAAATCAGAGGAAGCATTTGCTCTTATTTCCAAAAGCGTTATCTTTTTTTTGGGGGGGGGGGAGCTGTAGTCAGGTTGTATAATTACTCTATTTGTGATGTGGTCTGTAAGTTATGCTCTATGTCATAAATCAACACTCTAAATTAGATAGAATAAGATGCTTAGAGAAATAAAAGGCAAATAACATATACTTCATTGAGATCAATAGCACTTAGACTTATATACCACTTTGTACAGCCCTCTCTAAGTGGTTTACAGAATCAGCATATTGCCCCCAACAATCCGGGTCCTCATTTTACAGACCTTGGAAGGATGGAAGGCTGAGTCAATCTCGAGTCGGTCAAGATCGAACTGCTGACAGCAGAATTAGCCTTCAATACTGCATTCTAGCCACCGCGCCACCATGGCTCAATAGCTTTGAACCATTCTGTTGTCTTTTCAATAGGCTTTTCTTTCATTTTTCTTGGAAAGCTCACCTTTTGCACCCTTAAATTTATATGGTTTTAGGTAACCCTTTGATAATAGATTAGTTGACTTGGTGCTTTGTCAAAACATTTTATTTGATTGTCTACTTTTTAGTCACTGGTACTGATTTATATTACTTTATTACTTCGTTCATTCATTCATTCATCCTCATTTTCCTCACAATATAACCTCTTAGCAGGATCTCCAACAATATCACTGCATCCCCAGGCCAGATGGCAAAACCTTGTTTGTTAAACAAGAAAACAAGCCAGGCTCTTCTGGAAAGCCAACTAGATTGAGGCCAGTCTCACCTCAGGGTGGGGGATGTTGTTCCACTGGACAGGCACTGCAGCATAAAAGGTCTCTCTCTTGAGTCCTACCAAGTGACATTCTTTATGGAGAGGACCTATGTCATCTCTGGATCTGATGTAATGGGTAGATGTAATTGGGGAAAGGTGGTCCCTCAAATAACCTGGGCCCATGCCACATGGAACTTTTTAGGTCTCTACTAACATGTTGAAATGAAGTCAGTGCAACTCGTGGAGCAGTTGGTGCGCAAATAACTGCCTGCATCATACCGTATACCAGATGAAGCTTCTGGAGACTGCAAAGGCATCCCATGTGTTACAGTAATCCACACAGGAGGTGACCAGGGCTTGCTCTATGCCAGTGATGGCAAACCTTTTTCTTCTTGTGTGCCAAAAATGGGAGCACGCGTGCGCTAGCGCGTGCGCGTCCTGGCACACAACCTCCCCACATGCACCGCACTGCGCATGCATCCCCCCCCCGTTGGGCCGTTTTTCGCCCTCCGGAGGCTTCAGGGAAGCCTTCTGAAGCTTCCGGAGGGCGAAAAACAGCCCAACGGGCAAACCAGAAGTCCGTTTCTGAACTTCTGGTAGGCCCGTTGGGCCGTTTTTCGCCCTCCCCAGGCTTCAGGGAAGCCTCCTGAAGCCTGGGGAGGGCGAAAACTGCCTTCCCCAAGGCCAAAAATCAGCTGGCCAGTGCGTGCATGCGCACTGGAGCTGACATAGGGCAACGCCTCGCGTGCCCTCAGATATGGTGGCACGCGTGCTATAGGTTCGCCATCACGGCTCTGTGCTGCTTGTAATTATCCTGATACATATTTATTTACTGATATTTTGTAACTTGACCACTTCCAATTGTGTATATTTTATATAAAACAGTAAGCAAGATATAAATGTTCAGAATGATGCCATGGATGTGAAGCATTAATTAAACGTAGAACAGAATTATAGTTGATACTAGCCGGGATAACTAATATTAGTATGGGATTTTGGATCACCCTGCTTTGTTTCCTTGTTTGTTAAACAAGAAAACAAGCCAGCAGCCAACAAGTCTCTAAAAAGACCTTCATAGGAGACAGTCCTGATAAATATTTTGAGATTGAAATCTTAGGAATATTTATTTGCAAAAGTTCCATTACAACATTACAATCTTATCAGTGTTGCTTGTTCTTTCTTAAATTCTTGGAAGTCTCTTACTTGGCACCACAGTTCATCCTAACCAATTTTTCCAGTTTTTTTTTTTCCTAAAATGTTTTTTCTTTGTAATAACATCACAAATAATGCGATTAGGCTTTTTTAGAGTATGTAGTTTGAAAAACTTTTTATATTTGCCTCGGTATTGAATTGGCCCTGATAACTTGAAAATATATACTCTCTTTTACTTTTAGGCTCTTACTATTTAATTGTATTCTTAATGTGGAAAATTATTTTTAGGTTTTAAGTAGGCTAAAAGATGAAGAAGTAAGATGTCGAAAGTATCTACACCCCAGTTCCTACGGCAAAGTAATTAATGAATGCCAACAGCGAATGGTAGCAGACCACTTACAATTTCTTCATGCAGAATGTCATAACATCATCAGACAAGAGAAGAGAAATGGTAAAAAATGTCCTGTGGGATAAAAGTTTGAACGCCTATTAAAAGCAATATATGTGTTCAAAGTACTTTTCCCTCTAACCAAAGTGAATCAGATGTAAGAAAGATGGCCATTAGTCTGTGAGGCTACTTAACACAGAAAGTAAGCGTGGATTAGGGTCAAGAGTTTCATAGAAGGTGCATGGATATCTCTCTATTCCTTTTATTAAACCTGGTTTAAAGCTAATTTATGATACAACCTTCTGTCATATTCAATGCTAAGTAGTATAGCAATAGCATTTAGACTTATGTACCGCTCTATCATGCTTTATGGCCCTCTCTAAGCAGTTTACAGAGTCAGCATATTGCCCCCAGCAATCTGCATTCTCATTTTAACCACCTTGGAAGGATGGAAGGCTGAGTCAACCTCAGGCCGATCAGGATCGAACTGCTGGCTGTGGGCAAAGTTAGCTTGCAATAGTTGTAACCACTGCATCACCAGGGCTTCTAGTTTGTTTGCCCGATGGCATCGGTCAACAACAGCCCATACAAGGTGATTTTATAAAGCAAGTTTCTTGAGAGTAATGGTTTTTGAAAAAAAGGTGTCTATCCTGAAAATCAAGTTCTTTCTTTACGCAGATATGGCAAACATGTACACACTGCTTCATGCTGTGCCAAGTGGCTTACCTCATATGATTCAGGAACTACAAAACCATATCCATGATGAGGGCCTTAGGGCAACCAGCAATCTTTCTCAGGAAAATGTAAGTTTTTCTTCTTCAGCAGAAGAAAATGATTTTTGATACCTCAAAATATAAAGACGATGCTAGCTACTGTCAGTTTGCTTGTTTGCTTTATCTTAAGTTTTTGTAGTTTGGTAAACTGATAGACCATATTGCTAAAAAAAAGAGTGAATTAGCATTTCATTGGCCTTGAATAATTTACAGTGGATTTGAGTAAGTACAGCAAGTCCTCGACTTACAACCATTCATTTAGTGACCATTCAAAATTACAACACTGAAAAAAAGTGACTCATGACCGTTTTTCACACTTGCAATAATTGTAGCATCCCCGTGGTCATGTGATCAAGATTCAGATGCTTGGCAACTGATTCATATTTATGACGGTTGCAGTGTCCCAGGGTCATGTGATCACCTTTTGAGACCTTCTGACAAACAAAGTCATGGGGAAGTCAGTTCACTTAACAACCGTGTTACTAAGTAAGCAACTGCAGTAATTCACTTAACAACAATCTGGCAAGACAGATCGTAAAATGGGGCAAAACTCACAACAATTGTCTCACTTCGCAACAGAAATTTTGGGCTCAATTATGGGCATAAGTCGAGGACTACCTGTGTTTTAGCTCATGCATTCAACCTTGGCTGAGGTTAAAAATGGGCCTAGTACTTGAATGAAAGACGACAAAGAAATCCCAAATCTGTAGACGAGACTGAGACATTGAAGGAACATCTCAGAAGAAAGTAACAGTAAATTATTTCTCTATTGCGGTCACAAAAATAGCATGGACACATGTATTTAAAACACCAGTGAAGTTCAACCTAAGGGGATCTTTAACCCTGGGTATTTAATAAAATCCTTCTCATACTGGTAAGTTTGAAATACATTAAGCTTTCCATTTTATAGAAGAAAATATGTATAGCTCAGGGTTGAACTGTGGAATCTTTGGTGCCCTCTGAGCTTGGTTGTTTGCTTGCAGATATTTCATTACTCAACTAGATAACATCACCAGTGCTAGTGAGAGTGAGATTTGTTCTCTAATTTTTAACAGTAGCTTATCCTGCCAGTATTAGTGAGAGTGTGGCTTTCTTCTTGGTGGTTCCTCAATTAGGGTATTGTTTTCTGTTTTAAAGCTTCTGCATGTGTAGTGGAATGTGTGGATGATCTTGGGGACACCTAGGAAACAATCAGACAAGAGAGTTAAGAACCCCTAATGAATTAACAGTCAGAAGAAGAAACGTAGGAAGAATTTGCCCTAATTGTTCAAATGGTTAAAATTTATGCCTTCAGGCTTGCAAAATTCTGTTAAGATAGCTTTATAATAAAGTAGAATTAGCTCGTCTAGTAGGGTTTTCTGTCCCACTTAATCAAAACAGCTTATATCACAATACCTTAATCAAGGAGCTACCAAAGTGAACACCATACTCCCACCAACATAGGCAGGGCAAGCAACTATAGAAAAACAGGGAGCAAACCCCACACTCGTTCATCCTGATGACATTATCTAGTTGGGTAATGAAACATCTGAAAGCAAACAACTTCAGACAGCATCAAGGACTCCATATTCCATCTTTGATCACCCTGATCTAGATCTGTAGCCCATCACATTTGGAAGATTGCTTATAAATATAATATACAAAGATATGTCAGCACTATAAACCAAAGTACCAAGCACAGGTAAATACTTAGTCACGGCCCTGCCCGAGATTATATGCCTCACAATGATCTTAGCTAAACCTGAATTCTGGCAATCACCAAGATTCTTAAATGAAAATATATAGTATTCATATATCTGCCAACACAAGAAGATACAGATTTTGAATTGCACTGTCAACTCGTTCTTTTTCCATGAAGAACTAGCAACCCATTTATCAAATTTGGGCAGTGTTTCTTAGCAGTAATAACCATCATCCTTCCCTTTAGATGAATTGAATTTTAACTTGGGAGGTTCAATGAACAGGGAATTGAGGGAGTTGACTTGCAAAACATCGGGAGTACATTGTGCAATAAAATTCAAAAACCCTGGTTATAGCATTGTAAAATGATGACAGCAAACATATTCTGAGAATTATTTTATTCTTTTACAGATTCATACTTTTAACAGGATATGAGTTTAGGCAGTGTTCTTAGTTTTCTTTCTACCAAAATTATTTTGCTAAGAATTGTTATAGAATTGGCTGTGTTTTTTTTAATTATTCTGTCTGATTTTGTCCTCAGATGCCCACTCAGTTTGTAGAATCAGTGTTGGAAGTACACAGTAAATTTGTTCAGCTCATAAATACTGTTTTGAATGGTGACCAGCGTTTTATGAGTGCCCTTGATAAGGTGAGCCCAATGAAAATACTACACAGACCATGTAGTGATGAAGATAGGGTTCGAACTAGAAGTAAACAGATTTAGAGCTAATTCATGGAAATTAATGCTATTTGGAAGCTAAGAAGGGTTGCCCGGGTAGAAATTGGACAGGAAAACTATGGAATGCCATCGTGCTTGGCAAGGCTAAGATGTTGTTAAAAAAAAAAAAATCAGAAGGAGCAGCGTCAAACCCTTTTCACATTGTTGCAAAGAAAAATATTTGGGTGGCTCCACTGAGTCCTCAGCTTAAGATGAAACAGACCTTACCCTTTTTTATTATTCATACCAAATCCCTTTCTTTTGAGTGGGTCTCTTAAAAGATGCCTCGAGACAGTCCTTAATTTGTGAGGATGATTAACTTGTCCATTGAATGACAATCTTAAACAGCAATGATGAAACAGGGCTTTATTTATTGTGACTTAAAAATTTCTGTCAGTTATTTTATGCACTTTCCATTCTTAATTCTTTGCAGGTTAAGCAGTGTTTTGCAAAATTTGGAAAAGTGTTAAAAAAATAGAAAAGCAAAGAAACTGAGATAGATTTTTTTTTAAAGAAAAAGAAGTGTACTATAGTGTACTTAATTCCATTTAATTTCCCCTCCCTTGCAAAACCTCCTTGTTTCATACCTCTCCATACTTTGCAGCTATTGGATTCTGAAACAGAAAAGGTTCTTTGGATGGATGTCTCAATGCTGCATCTCTCAATGTTTGAGTTAAGGTAGCCCTTACAGAGTAGTAGAAGATTGTCACCACTCTGTCCCTCTCTCCTTTATCCAAATTGGTATTTTCCTGGAACTGCATGAGTGTCCTGCAGGTGGCGGAAAGGTGTGGTTTCTTTTTAAGAAGGAGCAGACATGTACGGTATCACTGAACCACTTTTTTGGCTTTGGATCCCACAAGCTCCTGTCTCCTTTGTTCTTTTCACAGGACTCTTTTCTGGGGGAATCTCTTCAATTCCATCCAGTCACAATGTTTGTCTGACTTTCCTTCCCTCTTAACTCATTCTCTTTTTCTCCGTATATTTGCTTTGCAGTTCAAATCCTTTTCATTCGTTCTCTTTGTTTTTATGCAGCAGTCTTTCGCCCTTGACTCTCTTTATTTTACCAAACAGATTTCCTGACCCATTCTCCCTGCATTCAGTTTCATTTTATGTTTTCTCTGATGTTCCTCACCGCCACCTGAGGATTAGTGAGTGGGAAGAATTAAGTTGCCATTCTCCCCGCCTCTTTTTTTTTTTTTTTTGACAATCTGTTTTAGCAATAGCAATAGCACTTAGACTTATATACCGCTTCATAGTGCTTTACAGCCCTCTCTAAGCGGTTTACAGAATCAGCATATTGCCCCCAACAATCTGGGTCCTCATTTTACCGACCTCGGAAGGATGGAAGGCTGAGTCAACCTTGAGCTTGGTGAGATTCGATCTGCCAAACTGCTGGCAGCCAGTGATCAGCAGAAGTAGCCTGCAGTACTGCACTGTACAACAATATTTTTCAAACCTGGAAACTTTAAGACATACAGATACAGAATCTGAAAAATTCTGGGAGTTGAAATCCACACACCTTAAAGTGTGGGGAAAAAAAACAACCCACTGCTCTGCTGTCTCTTAAAATTTCTCCATCCTGTCCCCTGTTTTTAGTATCCATAAGAAGAAAATATGATCTAAGAAATTTGTTTTGTGAAAGCAGACATCCCAATTGTGTGATTTCTTTTTTAAGCCAAAGGATATATTGCTGTACTTTTTAGCATGTGCTTTCAAGAGGAAGAGCAAGGCTTAGAAACAGTTGAATACTTGAATAAGAATGTATTTGCTTTGGCCTATTTTTACCTCCACTTAATCACACACTACAAAAGAAGATAAAACCTACTCCAAGCATATGAACAGCTTGGCTACCTGGTTAAAATCACTAAGGTCCTCTGAAAATAGGTTGACAGATTTTAGCAATCTTGGAAGCTGCACTCCCATGTAGGAAACAATAAATGTTAAACTTTCCAGCCCGTAAGAAAACAATTAGGCAGTAACTGATCACAGGATGAAAATGAAGTCACTTATTTGTAAATATCACTCTGATTAACAGATGAGTCGAACCATATGTGATAAGGAAATTCCAAACAGCTTCATCAGCCAACTAAAGTGGGCCCTATAAAAGAAACAGATATCATTAAAGACATCTGATTTCTGCAACTTCTTTTAATTTAGTAATGCTAAGAAGAGGTACATAGACTTAGCTGCATCTCTCACGAAGCAGGAAGGACAGACTACCACTGAGTTCTTAGGCATAATATTATTTTTAAAAAATGCTTCCCCTTTCCTCCCCCCAATTCTAATGATGTCTTTACTAAATGGGGTTTGGAAGACATCTCCAAGTTAAATCAATCAAGATGGTTCTTTGCATTAGCCAATCATCAGAAGCTTCTCTGCAGAAAAGGGAGATTAACATATTTAAATTAAGAGAGGTTAACATATTTCTGAGTTAAACAATTATTGGGAGGAAAGGGGGCAGCATTGGTTGCTGGTATGTTTTTTCTGTCTACAAATTGTCCATTAAATAATAGTTTTCCCTAGGGCAAAAGTAGAAATTAGTGAGCATATCATTTTTAATTTAATAAGACGCCATTATTCTTGATTCAAAATTTCAATTGACAAAATTATACATATACATATATTTCTCCATCTGTTCCCCTATTTTTATTAAACATACTCTTAACGTTGACAAATTCCTCTTTTGGTTTTCCAACATTTATATGCAGACCTCTACTCCAATTTGCCCTTCTTATATTAATTTTCAGATCAATACTCTTTACTGTACCATGCAATCTGTTTAACAGTTGTGCAGATCTTTTGGCTTCATAGCCAGTAATGCAGCAACATCTGCATACAAAAATACATGTATCCCTGTACCAAACCAGTGCAGCCTCTATTGCCATTGCATTTGTCCATAAAACATTAAATCCAGGGGACATCCTGTATCCTTGTCTTATTGTATGCATATACAATAAGTATATGCATGGTGTAATTAAAGCCCATAATCTAGCCTACTGTTTATCTGACTAAAAATTTTGTAAATAATGCAGCACATGACATTTACAAGTCCATTTCAGAAACCATGTGCAGTGTTAAAATTTAATAAGTAATTAATACATTGGTGTCTATGCCATCATTGTAGACTATAATACAAAGGATTTGAGGAAGAAAATAGGCTGAGATGTAGTGATTGGTTCAGAGTCGTTAAGTGAAATTCCGTAATTGAGTATCAACTTGAATATGAATTTCTCTATTCATAATTCAACTTCCCTAATCACAGCGTTAACCCCAGTTCTCCCATGTCTGCAAGCGGTTGGGAATTTATTCTCAGAGGTTTTGTTTACATATGTGTGGTCAGTGCTATGACATTTGCATACCTTATTAAATTTATTTTTCTTGCGCTCCTAATTAGGCTTTAACATCAGTAGTGAACTATAGGGAACCAAAGTCTATCTGCAAAGCTCCTGAGCTGGTAAGTGTCAAATACTAGTTTTATGTGCTTATGTGTAAGTGTAGAATACCAGATAATAATTTTGTAGGTTTTCTGCAAGCAAACAAATAATGAAAACTTTCAAAATGGTGGCCAGAATTGTTATGGACGTAGCTTGGTTTGTCTGGATGACAGTTGTATTGCAGGAATTGCACTGCAATACCAGATGTTTTTGGGGTGCAGGTCAAATTCTGGTTGTCACTTTGAAGTCCTACAAAGCTCAGGACTCTGGTATCTTCACAATTATCTGTTTCCAACAGTATCTGCTCATCCAACAAGGTCTGAAATGGAAGATCTATTCAGGTTCATATTCTAAAAAAGTGTCTCCACAAGGGATCATCAGGTCTTTTCCATTGCTATCCCATTTCTATGGAAAAGCATCCCTTTTGAGTTCAGGTCAACACTGGCCCTGTGGGAATTAGTAAAGCCATTAAAACTTGGTTTTTCTAGGAAGTATTCACAATCTGTAGAGTCTGTTTGCAAATGAAGTGGCATGTAAGTTTGAACAAATATATAAATAAATTAAATGTAATTTCCTTTAACTTAGATAATCTCTTCAGTATGCTGCATCTGATTGCTTCACTTAAGTTGCTTACCATTAGTTAGTTATCATTATAATGATTTCCTTTTGCCTTAATGACTATTCCTTTTGTTCCTTAACTTGAGTTGGCCAAATATTGTGACAATTTGCTAAAAAAATCAGCAAAAGGCATGACAGAAAATGAAGTGGAAGACAAACTTACAAGCTTCATTACAGTTTTCAAGTACATTGATGACAAAGATGTTTTTCAAAAGGTAAATAATCATACAGAAGATCACTATGCTTTTATTTTTCCCCTTGGAGAATACTTTGGTTATGCAAGGAAATCTGAACTTCTGCTTTTTTTTAACTGTAGTTCTATGCCAGAATGTTGGCAAAAAGGCTTATACATGGTTTATCGATGTCCATGGACTCAGAAGAAGCTATGATTAACAAATTGAAGGTAAACACTAGTTTATCAGTACAATAAACCCAACTCTTCTTGGTGTTTAAATTTATACATGTTAAAAACAGTTACTAATCTGATTGCAAGTCAATTTTTAACAATATGGCGAGCTTTTTTTCAGGCTGCTAATAGAATTATATCTAATACAATTAATAGATTCTAGTTGTCTTCCAGCTAGAAAATTGCTCTGAGAATTAACTTGCTGAAAATTGCATATTAAGAAAAGAACCTGCAGGTGGTGCTAAGATTATGCAAGTTAGAAAAATAGTGATTCCTGATTTAAAACTCTGTGCTAGAATTTTTCAGTTAACTGGGAGATGTTCTTCACAGAACATTTAATTACGTGTAGTACACAGATCTCATCAGATCTCCTGTAAATTGGTTCTACCTAATTCAGAATAGATGGAAGTTTCAGAGGGAATTGCTCTTCATAGTTTTTATTTTTCTTTGTAATATGCACTTGTTTACTTGTTTACACTACTTATAGAACAATAAAAAAAAAGGTTTGAAACTGCTCCTAGCATGAAAACAAAGAAGCTGCTGTTCAGTTATTCTGTAGAATAACAGACACTATCCAGCTTAGTACCTTGTAGTTGGTATCTAGTTAGCTTTCATGAATACTGGCTCAATACAGGTAGTCCTTGAAGTTATGACAGCCCACCCCCAAATTATTTATGACTCAGTTCTGAAAATTGCCCCTGTGGTCACTTGACTGGATGTCAGGCTTTTGGCAATGGGCCACATTTATGGCTGTTTTCGGCAAAAATGGCCCACAGCAAACAATGGGCTTACGACTGTAGAGGTTGCTTCCTGACCACCACAAAAAAAGTTATATAATGGCCTACTTTATGACTGTTACAACTTACAACTATAATTACTATTACTATTAATCTTCTCATTGTTCCGATCACCCATCTCTTCCCACTTATGACTGTATGACTGTAACTTGTTGCTTGTATCCTTACGATTTATATTGATTGTTTCCTAGTATGATTTGATTGCTTATTTGTACCCTATGACAATCATTGAGTGTTGTACCTCATGATTCTTGATGAATGTATCCTTTCTTTTATGTACACTGAGAGCATATGCACCAAAGACAAATTCCTTGTGTTTCCAATCACACTTGGCCAATAAAGAAGTCTATTCTATTCTATTCTATTGTAAATCTATTCTATTCTATTCTATTCTATTCTTCTATTCTAATGAGTAGGCTCCATATGGTCATAAGCCAAGGATTACCTGTAGTAGCTTTTCATTTTTAAATTAGTCAGTGTCAATATGATGTACAGCAGTGCAAATTAAACTTGTTGCTTTCAGGTTGCCTTCTGACTTTTAAAAATAAGAGCTATGGTTAGATTTATTGCTATTAAAGATAAAAATTGACGTGCTTGTAGAATATTTACTGAATCACATTTAACACCACACTATATTTTTCTAAGGTCCTCATTCTCCATAAAATAGAAGTAGCTTCTTTCAAAAGCATCTGTCTTTTAACACATATACTTTTGGGGTAAATACCTCTAGCAAATACGTTGGTTATGGTGTTATAGGTTATTCATTCATCTAATCCTTACACCTTTTTCAGTATCAAGCTACAAATTTGGCGTGTGTGTGTTCTTTTGTTTTACAGCAAGCCTGTGGTTATGAGTTCACTAGCAAACTCCATCGAATGTACACAGACATGAGTGTTAGTGCCGATCTTAACAACAAATTCAACAACTTCATAAAAAATCAAGACACCGTCGTAGATTTGGGAATTAGTTTTCAGATATATGTTCTTCAGGTATTTGAAAAGGAAATGTATCCATTTGTGTTTTCATTTGTATGTGTCCACATTTAGTGTGTAATGTTGATGGCACAAAAACAAGTACAAGAGGTACTTCTGCTGCATCTGGCTTTCAGATACTATAGTGAGTGTAGAGAATGCCATTGAAGGATGGAGGGAAGGTTCACTGCCAAGGCAGTGATCAGTAAACAGGACTTGAGCCCAGATCAAGAAAATAGTTTATGAAGACACCTTAGATAATTCCCCGCCACCTTAATTCTCATGACAATAAAAAGGGGAGGAGGGGAAGCACATTCATAGAAATAGTCCTCAAGTTATGAACATTCATTGAGTGCTTGCTTGAAGTCATGGTGGCACTGAAAAAAGTGATGACTGGTCCTTGCACTGGCGACTGTCACAGTATCCCCAAAACCATGTGATCAGAATTAGGAGGGTTGACAACCAGCATATATTTACAACAGTTGCAGTGTCCTGATGTCAGGTGATTTTTTCAATATGGGGCTTCCCAACCTGATTCCAGTAAGCAAAGTCAATGGGAAAAGCTGGATTCACTTTAATGATCATGGTGATTCACTTAACAACCATGGAAAAATCATAAATCAGGTGTGACCATGTTCAAAATGACAGCATTGCTTAGCAGTGGAAATTCAAATCCCAATTGTCCTATGTGGAGAGCTACCTGTGCTTGCAGGATTTTGTGACTATACTGCTCTAATAACAGCAGTTTTAGGTCTGCATAATATCTGTTTCTTGGTCTGGTCTAACTTTTAGGGTTGCTTGCTTTCAGAATTTTTTTCTTCTGTTATAAACAGCCTTTAACTTTTCATCAATTAGTTAGACGAACATAAAACCTTTCTGTGATAAATGGCCACTGAACAGAATAAATCTTCTTAGAGATGGGTTTTTTTCCCTTTCTGTCTTCAGCTTATTTTTTTTAAGGCATTTTATCAGCATCTATAAACATTAATTGATAACTTTTGTATGGTCCTCGTTTTGATTAGATTAAATTTTGATACCTGGGTTTACTGATAACATACAAGGCAGAGCAAGCATTCATTGAATGTAAATCCTAAATGTTTTGTAATCTTTTTTATCCAAATTTCTTTCTATAGATGTTTTTTTTAATATATTTTATACAACTTCCCCATTAACACAGAACATTTTTCACAGAAGTGTTAATGCAGTAGCATCTGTACAGATGAGTCAGAGGCAATTCTGCAAGAATATGATGGGATGCTGCAAAAAGAAGTCTTCACAGACACCAGTACCCCAAAATCTCTTGTAACATGTTTAGAAGGAACAACTGTAGTGCTGGTTTTCATATTGTCCATATTGCTTTTGTCAAGATGAAAAGCTCAGTTAAATGCTTTATATTTGTGACTGGTTGAAGAACCTGGTGAGAAAAGTAAAGTAATTAAATCAAAGTCTTTTAGCTGCTAGTTGGGAAGTGAACATAATATTCAGCGTTCAGGAATAGTGTGATAGTTCCCTGAACACATTTCACTTTGCCAGGAAAAGGAGCTGAAAAGCATGGGCCTTTTCTGCTATTTTAATTATTATCTACTAAAGCCTACTTTTTCTTTTAAAGTCAATTTGCCTTTGTTCCGGCATTTTGCTTTGTTTCCAGTATTACTGACATAGACATGTTCAAGAATTCCTAAGGAACCATTTAGCTTTCCATGGATTTCTATGCTTTATAATTCCAAATAAGATTATTCACAGCTCTGGTTCTCTGATTGTAATTGGATCTTGGTTTAGCTTTTTTTTTTTTTTTTTTTTTTTTGTTTATTTTTTTTGGTTAATTTTTGCTTTATGTGCTTTTTTAAAATGACGTAATTTATTTTGGTGGTCAGGTTAAAAAAAAATTTTTTCCCCCCTCCAGGCTGGGGCATGGCCTTTGACCCAGGCGCCTTCATCTACCTTTGCAATTCCTCAGGAACTGGAAAAAAGTGTACAGATGGTAGGTTAGTAGGGGATTTATTGCAGATTTAACAATTTGGGAATGACTGAACAGAAATTAAAGATGAACTGTGTACATCAGCCTTAGAATAAACATTTTTGGAGTTTCATGACTGTCATGAAAATGTAACTACCCTGTTTCCCCCAAAATAAGACATCCCCTGATAATAAGCCCAATCGGGCTTTTGAGTGCATGGCAATAAGGCCAAGGACTTATTTCAGGGTTCAAAAAAATATAAGACAGGGTCTTATTTTCGGGGAAACACGGTAATATAGCTTTTGGCTTGATCACAGCAACCCTTTTCAATTTCAATAAACTGGACTCTGGTGGAATTCAATTTTTTTACTATCGGTTCTGTGGGCGTGGCTTGGGTGTGATGTGGCTTGGTGGGTGTGGCTTGGTGGGCATGGCAGGGGAAGGATACTGCAAAATCTCCATTCCCACCCCACTCCAGGGGAAGGATACTGCAAAATCCCCATTCCCTCCCCACTCCTGGGGGAAGGATATTGCAAAATCTCCATTCTCACCCCACTCTGGGGCCAGCCAGAGGTGGTATTTGCCGGTTCTCCAAACTACTCAAAATTTCCGCTACCGGTTCTCCAGAACCTGCTGAATAGCACCCCTGACTGGACTACCATTTTACCTTTGTGATAAAGAATTCTTTTGCTGAGAATTGTCAGAGTTGGTATACATATCTGGAGGTTTATCTGCATTTGGGGAAGGTTCTTCACAAAGTACTTCCTCATATCCATATGTCTTCTTTAAGATGTAGGTGATGCAAGTATATCATTCTTCTAATATAACAGTCCAAATCAATATCCTTACATATTCTATAGATTTCCTTGTGCTAGATGAAAGGGTAGAAGTCTGAACATTGTCTAGCATTACAGAATGAATCGTAAGCAAACCTTCCTTGGTTTTCAAATGCTACTGAGTGAAAATCCAATTAAAACTGAGGAAAGTTTGCCAACAATTCATTCTGTAAGGCTAAACAAGGCAGGTGTGCTGACCTCTGAGGTAAGGCTTAAATAGGCTTTCTGGTTAAAGATAATTTTCAAGAATTTGGAATCTCTATTAGGACAAACTGCCTTTAACAAGAAGATTAATTTATATCTTACTATTACATGTCTTTTGCTAGATATTTTCCTAATTACAATGATTCACACGGTATTTGTAACAGGAGAGAGTAAATATTAACAATGGAGTCATCTTAAAATGTGACTGGTCTCCTGGGGCCCCCAAGCTCCCTGATATAGCCAAGTCTTGAAGGACTTATGGAACCTACTATCAACTGAGGGGGGCGGGAGGAATGTTCCATAAGACGGGTGTTGAATTAATAATCATTTCCTAATCTTACTTTGTCGTAAAATTGAATGAGTCTGTATGCTCTTAGATTAATTACCTTGCCATTTCTTTTCTGTATTAGCAGAATATATTTAGCAAGATTTTTGTTCTTGGTTTCTGGTCATAATATGCCTTTCTTGACTGACTTATCAACTTTTTAGAGTTCAAATGTTTTCCCACTGCTTTTTTCAATCATCTCTTCACTTACCCAAGCTGTTGTTTAACGATTGTTGGGTTTAATCAGAGGAAAATATCCCACGTTTAGCTGCAAAGGTTTAACTATTGTTAGCAGTGACTTAATAATAATAATAATAATTTAAAGCATACAAAAAGCCTGGGTTGGTGATATGACCCACATGTTGAATATACAAACCCTTTTTGTAAATATACCCTTAAGATTGTGAGATTTCAGAGTACATCTTCAGTTCATCCGGTTATGTCCATAGCATTAATCTGGCACTCTGGTAAAATGTATTTTCTCTGCCTTTATAAACTGTAAGACCTGGCAACCTCTACTGTTTCTATAAATTACAAGGGTGTGTGCTTATAGTCTGACCTAGCTATTGAATTCAGGATCCTGGCTTTTATGGCATCATATTTCTTTCCTGAAGGAATTAAATTCTACAAAATGTGAAATTGCATATAGGGAAACTACATACATCCCCTTTTAAGGAATATGTTTATACCTGTGTATACTACAGGCAAGGACATTTGTGTGCGAGAGAGATGGACTTTCTCCTGAAATATTTATTTATTTCTCTGTATCACACTTTTATTATATTTAGAAGTAACTCAAGGAAGTGAACCTATCTAATACTCTTTCTTCCTATTACTTTCTCAACATCAACCTTGTGGGGTGAGTCGGGCTGAGAGAGTGACTGGCCCATAATCACGCAGCTGGCTATGGCTAAATTGGGACTAAAACACAACAGTCTTTTGCTTTCTAGCCTGGTGCTTTAACCATTAGTTTTTTGTAATCTTTGCTGTATAGGAATGGTTCAGGCTTTTTTTCCCCTTTCATGAAAGATCTTCACTGGAAGGTGTTCTTTCACATATATTTTACCATTATTACAATTCAAACTTCATATATTAAGTTCTTGTCTAATATCTACTTATTAGTATTTTTTTTTATTGTGGAATGGTTTTTCTAACAATATTTTATGTTCTGAGGTTAGGGTTTTCTGAAACGCCCATCCAAGTTTCTTGTTGCTTTGTGATTTGTCCCTACAAGGCCCCTCAACATAAAATAAATAGTTGATTAATTATCTTTTCTCTGTTTTCTACCTTGTATTCTCCATTTTTTCATAAACTTGTGAAAAATTTCAAACTATTTGAAACAGTTCTTATATTCCTTCAGTCAACTTTCAGCTCAAGTTAATATTTTATTCCCAATTTTCCAGCATCAAGAAAGAAGCCTTTGATCTTTGGCTTAAATTGATGACAATTTAAACGAAGACCTGTATCTGTGTCTCTTGCCCCAGCCTTCTCTCAGATTTCTGAAAAAATGTATCCTCCTTTCTTTACCTTAAATTTACTTCCATTGCAATTAATTAGTCAGAGGAACATAAAACTTTTCTGTGATAAATCTGTTTCTTTGGCCATGAACTTCTCAGAATCAGTTAGCTTTTCTTTTTAGCAAGGATGCTTCTCATAATTCATTCTTTCTCTTTTTCTTTGCCTCTTCCTCCCCTTTAAGAGCTTCATCTTTTCTAGCAATCTCAAGGTCAGTAAATTAGGCAAAGAAGGGTCTGTGCTTTGCCACTGAGATTAATGTTCTAACAGAACCATCCACCAATCCTTAGTGTTCCTGTTGTTGTGTTTGTTGTAGATGCCCAGTGTGGATGCTTTTAGAGTTTGTAAAAATCTGCTGGAGCTTTGAAGTGATCTCTGCTTTTATAGGCTAGGATGTGATTTCCAAGAATATTCTAAATAATTTCCTCAATTGCAAAAGCTATGGCCCTGGGCTTCTCAGCAATGCCTGGATTGGCAGATTGAGTTGGGTGCCTTGGTACCCAACTCAACTGCTTTGAAATTCATTGAATTTGGTACTCAATGCATTTTGACCTGAAAATTTTGCACCAGTACTCATTGTTTCTGTGGTACTGAATGCACAAGCTAGAACTTGTCAGTGTCGGCTGCCTTGTGACTCACTACATTATTCCTTATGGGGAAAACATTTTTTGTACTCATTATGCCTCCCAGAACCAATTAAGGATGAGAACTGATGTACCACTGTATATCCGAGAAGACCAGTTGACTGGTGAGGAATAAAAGTGTCCCGTAATAGCAATGCTTAAAAATCATTTCCACTCCTGAAAATCAATTCTATAGGCATTTTCTCCTTTTGTCATTGGTTGTTACCGATTAGTGGCTTTACATTGGGGACTGAAAAGTTCAAAACTGCAAATCATGCATCCAAGCTCCAATGAATGTAGGAATACAGTGTCATCAATTACAAAAGGAAGCTTTCTTTGTTTATTTCCATCCCGCCTTTATTATTTTTATAAATAACTGAAGGTAACAAACATAATTAGTACTCCTTTTTTCTCCTGTTTTCCCCATAACAACAATTCTGTGAGACAGGTTGGGCTGAGAGAGAGCAAGAGTGACTGCAGCAAGATCATCCAACTGACTTTCATGCTTAAGATGGTATTAGAATTCACAATCTCCTTGTTGCTTGTCTGGTGCCTTAACCACTAGACCAGGGGTGTCAAACTCGATTTCATTGAGGGCCACATCAGGGTTGTGTTTGACCTCGGAGGACCGGGGGTGGGCATGGCCATGGTGGGCGTGGCCAGCTCAACATCACTCATGTCCAGGGCACCTGTGGTGGCCGAGTGCTAAGGCAGGACTTCCCTGAGACCCTTCCTCACTCTCATTATAACCTTCCTTCCTTCCTTACTTACTTACTTACTTCTCTTCTTTTTCCTTCCCTCTTCATTCTCCTTCTCCCTTCCCCTCTTTCCTTATTTTTCCTTCTTTGCTCTCTTCCCCATCTTCCATTCTTTTCCTTTGTCTTTCCACTTTCCCTTTCTCCTTTCCTGTCCCTTCTTGCATGCTCAAATGCAAATGGGGAAACATTCCTCCTTTTATTTTGTTTTTAGTTTGTTTTGCTAGCCCTCTGCCAGTGAAAATGGAGCCCGGGGAAGCTGTGCATGGCCCCCCCAGCACCCCGTTTTGTCCACGGCCTCCTGCAGCCCTCTGCCAGCGAAAACGGAGCCTGGGGGGGTTCATGCCGTGTTTTGGGGCGGCCCCATGGGCCAGATCTAAGCACCCAGCCTGTGGGCCTTGAGTTTGACACCCTTGCACTAGACTAAACCTGGAACAGCTTTCACCCTGTGATTATACCTTTATCACCGTCAAGCAACAACATCTGCCTATCCCAGGTCCCTGGGAAGGACTTTATAGTCCTTATAGTATACAAATCTGAAATCTAGTCTAAACATCTGACTACCTGTGTGGCCAACCATATAATAAAGAGAGGAGGAGGAGTAAAATCCATAGAAGGAGAAGTTGGTCATTATCAACTTTGTGTCCAATTTTTTCATAAAAGAAGCATCTGCTTCAGGTACAAAAAAAAAAAAAAAACCCTGCAAAATAAAATAGGTAATTTAATTATGAGAAAGTTCTGATAGGGACAATTTCGTGATCTGGTTTTGAAAATGCCAAGCACATAAATGTTATCCTAAGCCTGCAACTCCAATGGATATTCAAAAAATACCGATATCAGAATTGCAGGTCCTAATAAATAGGTGGTAACTAGCTAGAGAATGAAAAGTACAGGACAGGAAAGGTAGAACTAGTATCATATTGGCACCCGTTTCTAGTGTATTTATTTATGTTCCTATAACATATCATCCTTAACATTTTAACTTATACTGTTTAACATTTGTATTGAGTATTATAAAATACAAAATAAATAGAAAAGCAGTGAGGAGGGGAAGGGAAAAGACAAGTGAAGAAAGATAAGAAGAGAAAAAAGAAGCATTGACTTCCCACTCTCTCTGTTGCAGTAAAGTAAGGCATTAACATCAAATCACAACTTTTTGCTTTTTCATAATAATATGAACAAGCCATTTCTATAAAGATCTATCAGTCTAATCGGTAAAACCCAAAGTCAGAGTTTCATTCTTTTCCACATCAAGCACGAAGTTCAGAAGCGGTTTCCATGTGGAAACAAAAGTACTTATGTTCTTTTCTTTAATCAAAGTGGTCAGTTTTGCCATTTCAGGCGACTCCATCAACTTCTGCAACTATTTGTCCATGGTAGGAATCGAAGTGTCCTTCCATTTTTGTGCATACAATAGTCTTGCTGCTGTCAACATATATAATAACAAAGTTCCAATTTTTTTTCCAGTTCTTTTTCCATTAGGCCCAAGAGGAAAAGTTCTGGTTTTATTTTTATCTCCATTTTCAAAATTTAAATTTGAATCTTCCTCCACATTTTTTTGATTAAAATATGAATCATGCTCTATTTTTTTTTTTTTTTTTTTTTGCTTTATCACATGTCCACCATAGATGATAAAAAGTCCCTTCTTTATTTTTTACACTTCCAACATTCACTTGACATACCTTTATACATCTTAGATAACTTATCTGGTGTTAAATACCAACGATATATCATCTTATAGAAATTTTCTTTTAAATTATAATTTAAAGTGAATTTTAAACCCTTCATCCACATATTTTCCCATTGTTCAAGTATCACATTATATCCAAAGTTCCTTGCCCCCTGAATCATACAATGTTTTACATGTTCATTTTCCAAATTCAATTTCAACAACATTTTACAGATCTTAGCAATAATATGTTCATCGTTGCCACATAATGAAATTTCCAATTCATTTTTAACAAAGTCAAATTTTTTATCCAGCGTAAACCTTTATTTCAGTTGTTGATAGGTAAACCAATGGCAAACATAACCTCCTCAGGGGTGGGTTCTAACTTACCTCGCTGCCGGTTCGCTTCCTCCCACGCCACGCGTGCATGCATGCGCAGTGCCGAAAAATAAATTTTTTTTTAAAAAAAAACCCAAAACAAGATGGCGACGCATACACAGTGCTGGAAACTCGGCTTCTGCGCATGCGCAGAAGAATTAAAAAAATAAAAAATAAAAAAAATTAAAAAAAGATGGCGGCGCCCACGGACCAGTTGTTGATAGGTAAACCAATGGCAAACATAACCTCCTCAGGGGTGGGTTCTAACTTACCTCGCTGCCGGTTCGCTTCCTCCCACGCCACGCGTGCATGCATGCGCAGTGCCGAAAAATAAATTTTTTTTTAAAAAAAAACCCAAAACAAGATGGCGACGCATACACAGTGCTGGAAACTCGGCTTCTGCGCATGTGCAGAAGAAGAAAAAATTTCAAAAAATCCCCCCCCCAAAAAATTTTCAAAAAAAATATTCCAAAAAAAGGATGGCGCCGTCCATGGACCGGCACCAACCAAACCGGCTCTGTGACATCACTGTGACATCACCAGTGGGTTGCTACCGGTTCGGGCGAACCGGGAAGAACCCACCTCTGAAACCTCCTGATTCAAGTTCTTCCCTCAGCTTTAATATTGGGTCACCAGAGTTGAAAGATAAAATTTTACCATACGTCAACCAGTCTGGCTTTGCCACCATTTCTTTTCTGAAAAAGGCTTCCTGTGGTGACACCCAAAGGGGAAACTTTGTAGAGAGCCTTTTTTTATATTTATTCCAAACTCTTAGTGGCACGTCTAACAAAATGGTTATTAAGATCAACATTAACTTTACTTTTATCATACCATAAGTACCGTGCCATCCAAATCTTCATTCATGGCCCTCTAGTTCAAGTAACCTCTTATTCTGGGGGCTCACCCATTCTTAACATTTTAACTTATGAAGCTACTCCTCTCCCAGATCTTAGGCTTCTACCTGCCTTCTTGATTCAGACATTTGCAAAAAACTTAAGTTTCTAGTCGTCACTGTAGAAATATCCCATATAATCTGGAATGGATAATATAAACTCTTCATTTAAATATTTTCTGAATTTCCTGGTTTATAATGAGAAATTAATGGAGGGAAATATGGAAAGTTTTGTGGTCCAACTAATAAAATGATACAATTAAATCAAGAGGAATCATGCTTTTGAGGATGTTTAACCAAAATCTAATAATCAGAACAATATTCTGCAGTCTTGTAAAAAGAAAGGCAAATTTGCCTGAAATACATTACATGTAACCTTGTAAGGTATTTTCCAGGAATAGCCATTCACCTGATACATACATATAAGCTAATAGCTAGTATATTAATTAGCCTAAAAACTTTATTCAATGGAGCTTACTTCCTGTAATTGTCTCCTACAACCTGAATTGCAATTCAAACACATTGGGATGATACCTGATAATAAGGAAGCTTAGTAGGGAAATAATTGTCTAAAACCTTGAAGAGGCTGCCAACTTGCAAAGAATTTTGGCCAAAATTTCTCTTGTGTCCATTAAATTCCTTACTAAATCAATCTGGGGTCCAAATGTGGCTGGCATTATGTCAGTGGGCATTCAAGACAGCTGTTGGAGAATTGACGGAATGTTTAGCTTTTTTGTGTGTACTTCTTTGCAGCTAGATAAAATTGCATAATAAGCAAATTCTTAATTGACTTCCTTGCACATTTTGCAAATGAAAAGCTAGCTTGATCCTCAATGAGAACATTGTGTTTATCAAATTTGCTTTCTGATTCACTAGATTAGAGGTCATTGGCTAATATTATTTGAATTTAGCTAGAATTTGCTTTTGCTTTTTAGTTCATTTCAGCTAGGTCCTGAAGGGGAAAAAGAGCTATGAAATAGAAAATTTATTCTTTCTTCTTTTAAATCTCATGACAGCAGAAGGAGAAGACACACACCCCATACTAAGTTCTGAGATTTGGGAATAAAATTTAAATCAGTTAAATTAAGTTAAATGATATTATTGTACTAACTTCCACTCTGGGTATTAATTTCATTTAGTGCACCATTAACATAAGTGATAAATGTATCTTAATATAAAATATATTAAAACACCAGTTAAGGTGTGTGCACTTGACTTACAGGATTAAATAGGCACTCAGGTAATAAACATTTTTAATATTTCATCATAAGTCATTAGTGTGAGGTTTATCTTTTTGCAATCAGTGTAGCAAGAGATTCAAAATACTTTTTGGAGTTATTTGAGAATCTGTAGAAAGCCTGTTCCATTTTTCTTTCGTCAAAGGACAAATTGTTCTAAGTGCTGTTTAAATCTTCTCAGAAAACAGGTTGCCCTGTTAAAATAAAGAGCTAAAGGAATGGAGGTACTATAGTTCCTGTTCTGTATGTTTTTGTTATGGTAAAAGACTACTGTGTAGTCTTCCCAGGTGTGGCTTATTGTTGAGAATTAATTTGCAACTTTTGTAGCACAGTTTTAGGACTGAGGTTCCTAAACTTATTTTAAATTGTCTAAGAAGAAATTGCTAGCGAGAACATTTTCCACATTCTTTAGGTATGTCTTTAGGAGTGTCAGATGCCCAGTGAATAAAAGAGTAAGGTGTCCCATTTCCCCTGCCTATGGATGATGTGGACTTCTTAAAAGCAGTTCCCAATTTCCTTACATTCTCCATTTTCAGATGGGACTGATAGTGATTTGGGGCACATTGTTGCCATGTTATATTAAAATGTACAAATTCATTTAAAAGAAGCTCTGAGTATAACAATCAGAATAGAGCTGGAAGGAACCTCTTCTAGTCCACCCCTCTGCTCAAGCAGGAAACCCCATACCATTTCAGGCAAGTGGTTGTCCAGTCTTTTCTTAAAAACCTCCAGTGATGAAGCACCCATCACTTCTGACATTGTACAATAATTATATATAATTATAATATAATAATTATTACAGATCTGATGTGAGTATAACATTAAAAAAGGATGAATTCTGTCTAAATCTATACAGGTAGTCCTTGACTTATAACAGTTCATTTAGTGACTGTTCGAACTTATAATGGCATTGAAAAAAGTGACTTATGACCCTTTCTGACCATTGCAGCAGCCCTGTGGTCATGTGAACTGACTCATATTTACGACGGTTGCAGAGTCCTGGGGTCATGTGATCATCTTTTGCAACCTTCTGACAAGCAACGTCAATGGGGAAACCAGATTTACTTAACATCCATGTTACTAACTTAACAACTGCAATGATTCACTTAACAACTGTGGCAAGGAAGTCGTAACATGGAGTATAACTCGCTTAACAAATGTCCCACTTAGCCACAGAAATTTTGGGCTCAATTGCATTCGTAAGTCTAGAACTACCTGGAGTAGCAAATTGTAACAGTATGTGGAAATGATCACCGACTGGACAACTAGTGTGTAAAAGATAGGTCAGCCTACAGGAAAGTTTCCATAGGAAACTTTTCAGAAAGGACCTTCACTAATTTTTGGGAAAATAAAAGAGAAAGGGGGGGAAATACTTTCAATCTTGCAAGATTCTGTTAATGTAGCTTTACAATAAAAATAGAGCTAGTATTCCTAGTTGTGCTTCTTGACTGGGCTACCTTGCAGGGCAGAAATAAATTAGATTTGGATTTTCAGGTTGGGGAAGAAGAATTAGAATTAGACATTTTGGGTAGCTTTGAATAAATCAATGTTTCTCATCTGTGTGAAGGTGAATGAATGTACACTGAGAAATAGTAAGAAATCATTGTTTCTATGATGTGACACTCAGCTATGTTTTGCTTTATTGTCCAGGGTTCCCCATTCAGAAGTGGAACTTTTTTTACAGTATATAGATGAATATTTTTACTACCTGTAATTCAATTATTCTACCTCTGATTTATATAAATGCTTTATCTAAATGCTATCTAAAATGCTTATTTTTAATTAAGCTGATAGTTGTGTTTCAGATATGGTCATTCTTTTTAATGTTTTTAAACATAATCTTTTTTCTGCTTTTACATATTATTTTTAAAGTCCATGATATATTTGACCAAAAGAATTATTTTGTTTTTCAGTTTGAATTATTTTACAGCCAGCATTTCAGTGGAAGGAAACTTACCTGGTTACATTATCTTTGCACAGGTAAAATAAATTTACATGATCCTTAGCTTTTGAAAACATCACTATATTTTTTTTCTTTGCTTAGATGAAATGTATGCTGCATATCTTTTGAAGTTTTGATGATGATAATGAAACCTTAAATTTAAATTATTTTCTCTGTCTTAGTTAATCTGGTTGTCTTAATACATCTCACTTGGATATTTTTATTACATCTCTTCTAATTGTTATCTGAAAAATCAATTAAATATTATATTTTACATTCTCAATTGACGATTTTTTTTTCCAGGAAAAAAAGTTAAAAATAAATTTCATTGGTATGGGTTGCAAACAATAAAATTTTATAATAAAAATGGATTTAGGCATGCAGGTAATCCTTGGTTAATAGCCACTTGTTCAGTGATCATATGACAGTAGTGAAGGAGTAGTACAAAGTTTTGGCCCACCCAGCACCTCCCCAGTTACGTGATCATGATCTGAGTGCTTGGCAACCAGTTTGTACTTGTACAGCATCGCATGATCATCATTTGTGACCTTCACTGTTGGTTTCCCACAAGCAAAACCAAGCTGGTGGGGAAGGTTGCAAGATGGTCTCAGGGATCTCATGCTCCATAGCACATGCACACACAGCATCTTGGTGTCAAGGCACTCTCTCCCTCCCAGCTGCAGCCTTCCTGTGCTTCTGCTGTAGTGGCCCCCTGCACATCCTCTCACCAGCTGGCAGTCAATCCCTGGCTCCACTGCACTCATGCCACATCACAGCAGCCACTTGTAGGCTTTCCTGTCGACTTCCCCACTGATTTTTTCCTTCTGTGAAGCCAGCAGGAAGTAACAAAGGTCCTCTCATAACACCTTAGGATCCTTGGTTAACAACTGCAACAGGGACTGTCTGGATTGCGCCCACTAAGCGGATGCAGTCACGTGATGTTGCACTTTACGATCACATGACTTAGCGATGGAAATTCTGGTGCAGTTCTGGTGCTTCAAACAAAGGCTTACCTGTGCTGGCAATTCTGAGCTTGAACCAAAATTTGACATCTTTGAGGGAAGGACAAAAGCATCATAGAAAAAAGTCAAGCATAAGCAAGTGGTAGCATGTAGTTGATTTTGGCTGATTGAAGGGGGAGGGGAGAGGGGAAACCTAAATACAGCTTGACCAAGTCAGGATTTGGATAGAGATCACCAAGGAACCCAAAGATTGTAAAAGAGCCGCGGTGGCACAGTGGTTAGAATGCAGTACTGCAGGCTACTTCTGCTGACTGCTGGCAGTTCAAATCTCACCAGGCTCAAGGTTGACTCGGCCTTCCATCCTTCCAAGGTCGGTAAAACGATGACCCAGATTGTTGGGGGCAATATGCTGACCCTGTAAACCGCTTAGAGAGGGCTATAAAGCACTGTGAAGAGGTTTTTAAGTCTAAATGTTATTGCTATTGCTAGACGGAGAAACAAAAAAAATTCCAATGAAAAAATGTATTGGAGAAAAAAAAATGAAAGAAGATGGTGGCAAACTACTGCTTTGTTGCCCAAAGTTGTTGTGCTTAGCATTTTCCATACTGTATTCCCATTAACCAAAGAATATATTCACATAGCCACCAGGATTGGAGCCTTAAGAGTCTTTATATTTTGTTCAAGAGAGTGAATTTTTGGAACACGGTATAAATGTTATGGCAATCAAGGTCTTTACAGTGCCCGCTTATGCAAAAATTATTCAAATTTTTTCTTGCCTTGTTACAATTTTTTGGATCAGCTGAATCAAGCATTGCAACTTAAATTTAAAAAAAAATGCTTCTGTATTTTTCAAAGTACAGGTAGTCCTCGACTTAACAACTGTTCATTTAATGACTGTTCAGTTACAATGGCACTGAAAAGAGGTGACTTATGGCTATTTCTCATACTTAGGACAGTTGCAGCATCCCCACAGTCACATGATCAAAATTCAGATTCTCGGCAACTGATTCATATTTATGATGGGTGCAGTGTCCCTGTGATCTCCGTTTGCAACCTCCTGACAAGCAAAGTCAATAGGGAAAGTCAGATTTGCTTAGCAACTGTGTTACTAACTTGAAGCTGCAGGGACTCACTTAACAACTTTGGCAAGAAAGGTCGTAAAATGGGGCAAAACAACTGTCTCGCTTATCAGCATAAATTTTGGGCTCAGTTGTGGTCATAATTCAAGGACTACCTATAGTAATCTTTTTAAAAATCTAATTTCTCTTCAAGATAGTCTTGCAAATTCAGTTCTTGTTTTGCTGTACCCTTGGATCAAATATTGCTTTCTTCCTGCCGCCAACTTGGAGGAAAGAAGTGAGGCTTTATTAATACTATTTGAGGTTTTTATTCCTTTAATTCATCCGCTTTATACTTAATTTGCAGGTGAGGTCAAAATGAATTATTTGTCCAAGCCCTATGTAGCCATGGTTACCACCTACCAAATGGCAGTGCTGCTGGCCTTTAACAATAGTGAAATCGTCAGTTACAAAGAGCTCCAGGATAGCACACAAATGAATGAGAAGGAACTGACCAAAACTATCAAATCCTTACTTGATGTCAAAATGATCAACCATGACTCAGATAAGGTAAGTTACAAAAAAAGAAAAGAAAAAAGAAAGACACATTTGAGAGTGGGGACATTTTTCTATTATGTTTTGAAAAAATAGGAATAATAGATGGTACAAATAAGAAAAACAGGTACAGGTAGAGAAATACAGACAGATTAGCAACAAAATTGAACTATTATGAAGCAAATATATTCTATAACTATATAACTATAGGGAGGATAAAATGAAAATGTATTTATAATAGCTGTAAAGAACATCAGAAATCATTTCTTCGTATCTTTTTTCTTTTCTGTCTTTTATTTCTTATTCACATTACTTTTCTTTCTTTTTCTTTAAATATATATTAGATTTTCCTTTGAGAAAAACTTTAATAAAAATTAGTAAATTAAAAAATAAGCTTATAACATTTTAAGATACTTCATAGCCATTTTCTGATCAAAAATTTGCATGTCCCCCTATTGAGCTTTAAGTTAAAAATACTTGTTACTCGGTTCAGTTCAAAAAAGACTATAGATAGTAAAGCATTAATGTAAAGCATACATTTACATTAAATTAAGATATGGAGTTTAAAATTTTGGAGATAGCATGATTCTGTGGATAAGACTGTAGTCCAAGAATGGTTTAAAGTTAAAATTATATTCTATATTGAATTTACTTTTTAAGTACAAAGGTCTCCTAGGCTAGGGGGTCCCCAACCCTGTTCCGTGGACTGGCACCGGGCCACGGCATGTCAGAAACTGGGCCGTGTAAACAAGCAAAGCCCCATCTGCAGAATGCAGGCAGCACGCAAAATCACATCCCCTCCGGGCCGCGGAAAAACCTGTCTACACAGAACCAGTCCCTAGCAACCAAAAGGTTGGGGGCGACGGTCCCAGACATCAAAGCAATTTAGTTAGCCATTTTACCAAAAGCAGGGTTTTTTTTTGTTGAGATGTATATAAGATGTTTTTTGATAGGGCTGAATTGTTGCTTCCTGTCACTCTTGCCCCCCAGCCTGTACATAAAAATACGTTTAGTAGATTTGAAATATTTGTTTGTACCTAACTGCTTCAAAAGTGTTATTGATGTGCTTAACGTTTTCCATTCTTCATTTCTATAAACCACCCAAATGCTTTTTAAGCTTCTTGAACACAGTCCTGATGTACTTGGCAAAGGACTTGAAATTCTTTTTTTTTTTAATTTTCTTTATTGATTTTTCATTTTATAGATCATAATACTTTCACACAGATCTACACCCATTTTCATACATTATTATTCAATTTGTACAATTTGCATTATTTATTCATATTTATAGATCCTACGTCCTCGTCCCATATTGTCTCTCAGACTTTTTAATATTAAGGACTTGAAATTCATAGATCATTGAAGATTTGTTTTAAATACGACTTGCTGTTCATAAAAGAAAGGGAGGGGCAACCCCTAAGAATCCCATTGGTCACACTTAGAATTGCAGTTCTCTGTGTATTAACTCATGGACACTTGAAAAGTGTTTCCCCAAAAATAAGACCATGTCTTATATTTTTTTTGCCACCAAAAAAGGCACCAGGTCTTATTTGGGGGGGGGGGAGGGGGTGTCATCCACTGACTCACCTCACTTGCTTCGCCCCTGGCCTCCTTTTCGCTGTTAGAGGCCTTCAGGAACTTCTTCAGCCGGCAAGGCCAGCAAGACTTTCCTGAAGGCCTCTGCAGCCAATAACAGAGTTCCAGATCTATCCGGAGCTCTGTTATCGGCTACAGAGGCCTTCAGGAAAGCTTTGCCAGCTGCAGAAGAAATAAGCCGAGGTGTGTGAGGCCTGGCTGCAACTGCCCAAAGGTAAGTAGTAGGGCAGCTCCACCACCACCCCATCCTCACTCTAGCTTAATTTTTACCCATGCACCCTGGAGTGGGCGGGGTCTTAATTAGGGCTTATTTTGGGGTAGGGCTTATTTTGGGCGCACGTGTAAAAATCAAGCTAGGACTTACTTTCGGAGTAGGTCTTATTTTCGGGAAAACACGGTACATATACTTTAAGGACTTGCTTGTGTGCTCTACTGTAGCACAGAGAGTGCCCAAGACCTCAGTGAAACCACGAAATACCAAGATTAAATTAGCCAAGAGAAGAAAATTACCATTGTGTCATTCATAAGTTGATTGGTATACTAAACTGTTTGGTATTGCCTTAACATGCTGCATGCATTCTTTCACATGGCATGTAAATTAGCATGACATATCATATGAGCTCACCTACTTGCAGATTACTCTAGAAATTGTGCCCATGTGATGACAAGGACATTGAAACTGTGTCACACCTGTTACTGCCTTGTGAATTTTACAGATACATTAGGTCGCTCTATATCGTATCCCAAATTCCCTGGGAGGCCATATAGATTTTACAAGAACCTTCTCCTTCAGGATTTAAAACTATTCATTATAAATGCCATAGCTCAATTTTGTATTCTAGATCAAATAAATATTTATCTTTTGTTGTAAAATACTACTTGATTTGATACATCTTAACGATTAATTATAGGGAATATTTTTATTTTATACCTATTAATGCTTTAGATCAGGGGTGTCAAAACTCACGTCGTCATGGTGGTGTCACGTGACGTATCAGAACTTTTCCCCCCTTCGCTAAACTGGGCGTCGGCATGGCCAGCATGTGACGCATCTGGGCCAGGAGTTTGACAGCCCTACTTTAGATCTATCACCTGGGTAAAATTGTATTAATGTAGCATTTGAGGAGTTAAATCTTATATTCCATTATTTACTTTGCTATTGTTAATCTGTTATTGTATTTATTTGATTCACTCTGTTTTTATTTGTTTTGTTCTTTTAAATTTTTCTGATTATTGACTGAATACGTATTATTGATTGATATTTTACAAATTACGATGCAAATGCAGTCGTAGAGCCAATGGTAGTATTGAAATGTATCTTTTGTCACTATAATTTAAACCTACCCTTAATGTTATTTATATCCAATAGATTGAAAGGAAGTTACCTCGAAAGAGATGCTGTTTTGTTAAGGGCCTCATAGCTGTAAAATATTCTGTTCTGTAGCCAAAAGATATTTTCCAAAAAGATCACATTTACTACATGTTAATCCTACTAAAAATGAATGTTTCTGTGTTTTTTTTATTGAAAGAATTATATTGGGCTGAGTTTGAAAACATATGTATTACCTTCATTATTTTGGGCATCCAAGATGCTCTGTAGAGAATTGAAGTAGTTCAGACTTGCCAAATTGAATAAGTAGCAATATGTTTACATTTCATCAGTGGAGATGTAATCCGTATGCAAGCACAGATTTTCAAAGCAAGATGTTCTTCCTTAAACCGACAAGTCTTTGATATGTTTGGCATCATTTATACGTGTGTGAAAGGAGGGGAAAAAACACTCTTTTTTTTCTTGCAGGAGGATATAGAGGCAGAGTCCACTTTTTCATTAAATATGAATTTTAGCAGTAAACGAACGAAATTTAAAATCACTACTTCAATGCAAAAAGACACCCCCCAGGCAAGTATTGTTAGTGTCAATAACAACATATAACTGTATTCCATGAAGGATCTAACACTGAATAACATTTCTTTTAAGTCAAGCTCACTTCTGGATGATTCTGTACAGCTTTCTTGGCATTCTTTTCTTCCAAAATAATTTATGGGCTTCCAAGGCTAGTCTATATTAAAGTCCTTCCTTATCCCAGTACTAACAAGTTCTGACATTGATTAGCAGGTGAGCCCAGACAACAGATTTAGGGTTGACACTTATTGAAACATAAAACTGAAATTTGAAAACAGTTGGAGACTTTGTGAAATTAAGCATAATTTTTTCTGTAAGCATACTTTTTGACATTCCTCTTTCTAGTTGAATTGTCTCAACTATGGGTTGGATCCCCAGTCAGTAATATGTAGAGGAAGCCCATTGACATCATGATTAACAAATTCTATTACTTTTAGCAGGTCTTCTTTAAAACTACATCAAACATTCACTAATAATATCAGAAATAAATAATTAAAAAGCAGCTTGTTTAACACTTCTACTTAACCAGCTTTTCTAATTTTTTTATATTCCTGAAGGTTTGGGGCAATTGAAGGCAAATTCAGGATTTTTTTTTAGTAATTCAACAATTCAATACAATTAAGTAATAAAACTCTAAACAAGAAGGAAAATATATTTTAGAGGGGAGAATCAGAAATATTTCTAAATGTGTGTCTTTTCAAAATTAACAGCCATAAAAAAACAAACATGAAAAATAGCATATTCTGTTTTCTGATGTATTGCTGCTTGGTTCTTTTTCATTTCATCTGGTGAAAACTACCTATTCTCTACTCTTTGACATAACTTGGAATCTTTTTTGGAAATGCAACCCCTATGCATTTTTAGTGCAAGGTAAGATCCATTTACCACTTCCAGACACCGCAAGGAACCAGAATTGTTTATTGCTTATAAGTAAGCAACATGGTGGTTTCTGCTACCTGTGGATGTTGCTAGTAAATTTAGACAGCTTTATCTGTTTATTTTATATTTATTTCATTCTTTACAATACTGGCCTATGATCAGTGCCCATATGTTCAGTGGTATTTATCCCCCAATAAGATTATGACATTAGTTCTTCATTTATTTTCTTTACTGTCTGTTTTTGTTCAGAACATCTCAGATTTGCTTCACATGCATTAAGTTCTATTTATCATTTCCCTTTAACTTACAAGAGATATGTAGGTTCCCCCACAAGACACTTTGTATTTTATTTATTTGTTTACTTATGATTTGGGTATATTCTAAACTAGTAACACTATTTAAGAGCATTATGATTATTAATACATTAATGTAATATTAATTATATTGTCAACATTATTACATTAATAAATATAATAGTTCACACCAGATATTTATAACACAGCATTACCAATAATTATTTCACTGCCACTATCTAAAATTAATTTTATTAGCCAATACCCTGTTTTGGAAATGATAGCCAAAATGATATTGCCACTATATATTATACGTTTATCTTCAAATAGTTTTATTTTCTGTTCAAAGAATGTTTTTGTCATATTGAAAATACTTTCTGAATTTTATCTTTTACATTAATTTGTTTTAACCGATTTCAAATGTAGTTATTGTACTATTTGTTGTATAATAAAATGCTTTTCCCGGAACCCATTATTAGTGGAGATTGGCTGAGAATTTCTTCTTCAAAGGATCACTTGAGGTCTCATTGGTTCTGTGCAGCTAACAGCTCTGGTTACTTCAGCATGTTAATAATGACTGCAGCCTCAAAAGCATAAAATAAACTTGGAATGTCATTCCCTTCAGCCATATGTTTTAGGAAATATCTAGAGCAGCTAAGAATTAATGTGTCTTGAACTTCAATTTCATAATAAGTATCACATTGTACTTATTACTCCACTGATCCGATAAGAGTCTTTGGCAAAGAAATGCTAAATGTACTTATTAGGCGGTAAGCTTCTCTAAGATGATTGAAATTACTCCTTGTTTTTAAGGTGTCTGACCATGTTTTCTCAAAAGTATTTTCTGTTTTTCAATGTATGTGGGGAAAAAACAATTTTTATTTTGTTCCTTAAATTCAGCAGCACTATACTTCACATTCTGAAAAAGTATTCTTGTTGATTTCATTTCAGATTTTATAATCTGATAGTCAAATTTAAAGAACAGTAAAATAAGTGTTGTCTTTGTTTAAGATCTTAAAATTATCAATTCATTTTCATCTTCAATGATAGTTCCATAATATTCATAATTTTATTGTGTCTGGAATCTTTCTGGTTCTGATTAAAAGATGAACTGAACTGAATCTGGCTAGTGGTTCATTTAGTTCAGCATTCTCTTTTCCATCCTCCCCTGATAATCCCAGGAAACCCAGAAGGTAAACACAAAATAGTAATTCTCTGTTGTAGTTGCATCCAGCAGCTTGGTAATTCAGTGGCATATCTCCTTTGAGCTTAAGGTTTATACAGAGCTGCAGTAAAAATACTTAAAGACTCTCTCTTCATTTTATCACAGAGGGGAAAGAAGAATTCTTAGTGCTCTTTCTCTATATATAGTACATTATTTGGATTTCTACCATAGGATTTAGTAATATTCGGTGAATCCAGAATTTATAAGAACATAGGCATAGTTTGTTTGAAGCTCTGAATTATAATAATAGGTAAGACTTAAGGTCTGCATCATATTGCCTGGATTTGAGTACCATTGGAAGCTAAATCGCAATATAACTGGTATGTTGTCCCAATGAAATTATTTCAGAAAAGTTGCTTTTCACAGGGGTGTCAAACTCAAGGCCCGGGGGCCGAATCCGGCCCATAGGGTGCTTAGATCTGTCTCATGGGCCCACCCTGGAAACAGTGAAGGAGTGGCCCACAGTGCCTCTGCCAGGCTCCGTTTTGGGCCGTGACGGTCTCTGCAACCATCTGCTAGCGAAAATGGAGCTCAGGGAGGCCTCGAGCTGGCCATGCCCCTCCAGCCCCCCCAAGGTTTGATGCGGCCCTCAATGAAGTTGAGTTTGACACCCTTGCTTTACAGGATCAAACCAAGTATAGATCTACTCAGATCTATTTTTAGCTGTCAACCTCTTTCTTTAAACCAGTATTTATCAAACTAGGCAAAACTTTTAAGATGATTCAAGTTCCCCATGCTGACTGGAGAATTCTTGGAATTAAAGTCCACAGATCTTAAAGTTGTCAACTTTGGAAAACAGTAGTTTAAACTCTGCAAAAGAAGCTAAAGCAAAGGTTCCCCATGGTCCCTCATTCATGTTTCCTTTAGTTTCTAAGAATGCCAGAGGATTAGCTTCTTCCATATAGTTTATTAGGAAAAGAATCGTTTTCATCCGGATCACAAAAGACTACGCCATTTGAATAGGCCTGGCTCTGCAGGTGATCTCAGCTCCTAACCCACTGAATTATACGGTCTTGTATTGCAGGAAATGGAGCAAACCAGGAGCGCTGTAGATGAAGATAGGAAAATGTACCTTCAAGCTGCAATTGTCCGCATCATGAAAGCACGAAAATTGTTGCGACACAATGCTCTCATTCAGGAGGTAAGATTGTGTGCCACTTGGCAAATAGAAATCTTGTTAAGTCGGGTGGTTAGCTGGGCCAATTGAAATAAGGTGGTTGTCCTGTGCCAGTTGAAATAAGATGTGCCATGTTACATGCTTGACCCCTGGCTATAGAATACAGGTAGTCCTCGACTTACGACTGTAATGGAATCTGGAATTTTCTGTTGTAAGTCATTAGTCAAGGCACCCATGAGACCAGGCCCGATTTACAACTTTTTTCTGGCTCTCAATAAGCGAACACCATGATTGTTAAGCAAATCAATGTACTATCAATGGTTTTTGATTGAAACCGACTGAAAAAATCAGAAAGTGGCAAAAAAATCATAATGGTCAGACGGTTGCTAAACACCTGAAATGCAATCATTTGACCACCATCAAAGAGAGTATGTACAGCTCCAGAACCAGGTTGTAAATAGCTTTTGGGAAAAGGGGTCTTCATATCTTCAAACGGTCACTAAGCGACAAGTCATTAAGCGCAGACTATCTGTAGCGGGTTACAGATACATACCTTACGATGTGTAGTGTCATGCTTAGTACTCTTTAACCTCGACCAACTCGCCAGCTTAAAATATGTTGTCTTGCATCAGAAAGATCGTTGATGACTCTTGAACGTAAATGGTTTTGTCCTAGGGATTCTGTTTATGCACAATTCTGAGCCTGTTCATGGAGACACATGGCATATTAGTATCCAAGCGTGAATCGAGTGGTAGCATATTTCCTTTTCACAAAAGTGCTTTTCCAAAAGTTGTGATCCTAGACATTGCTGCCTTTGCATGAATTAGGAACTTTGCTCCCAAACTCTTCACTTGCTCCAGAAATACACAAACTGGTCTGCAATTTTGAGAAAATGAATCTGTATATAAACTTGGCTTAGTTTTGAAGTTTTTTCTCTCCTCCCCCCCCCCCATCTCCTTTCATTAGGCAGCATTTACATCAGGTTTTCTTTCTTCTCTCCTTTGCACAGGTAATTAGCCAATCAAGAGCTAGGTTTAACCCAAGTATCAGCATGATTAAGAAGTGTATTGAAGTTCTGATAGACAAACAGTACATTGAACGGAGCCAGGCCTCGGCAGATGAGTACAGCTATGTAGCATGAGTTTAATATTCTGCAGATATGGCTGTAAGGAGATCGTTTCTGTCTCTGCTTGGTGTGTTCTGTGGGGGGAAAAAGCAGGTCTGTGGTGCCTCCATAACTGGTCACTTGGCAGCTCCTGTTTTTTCTGCTGTTTACAACATCACCAGTGCCACGTCATGAGCGTCAGTGAAGAAAAAAGCCTATAGATATCCCGAGCTCATGTCATTATGACATTTCTTAAAACTTTATTAAAAGAGAATGAGTGAAGTCTTGCTGAAATGTGGAAATTTTGGTTGGATACCATTCTTCCCCTTTCACCACTCCATCCTCCCACATTTGCAGTTGATGTTTTTTTAATGTATCTTAAAACACAAACTTAAAACAGACTAAATATTGTAATATGGCAGATAACATAATAATTGTATCTACACTGAAATGTAAAAAAGACGAACACAATACTGCTGCTTATCAAATAAATAAAAATGGAATATGTTGTGCAACTTGTTTTAATTTATAAATTGAACAACTGTTTTCACAGTTAGGCATCCTTGTAGCTCATTCCTGGGCATTTTACTGTTTAATCAGCAGGATTTAGCTCCTATGTAAGCATGCCCTTGCTCTGTAAAACCAATGATTGTATTTCCAAGTTACTCTGTTTAGAAGCCAGCTTGGAAAAGGGATAATTCTGATTAGCTGGTTACTTTTATGCTGACTTGTATAGGTTCTCCTGCTTGATTAGGGGGCTGGAATAGAAGACCTCCAAGGTGCCTTCCAGCTCTGTTCTGTTCTGTTCTATTCATTTTATCTATGAAATAATGGATCGTGTGGATGTTACTTCACTGTGATTGGATTTGCCTTAGAAGGCAGGAATAAGTTTTAAAACCCTCTCCCTTTCCATGCAGGTGCCCACGTAGGAAGAGAAAAACTAAAAGCTACTTTATTACGTCAGTTTTAATTTATATGATCGCATATTTGACAACTCAAATTGTGAAGAAAAGTTACTACGAACCAGGCTGTCTAAACTCACAGTGGGAAAAGGTTCCACTTAATGAGTTTACAGTAAGATTTCAAGTACTTGAATTTTTAACAAAGTGTCACTAAATATATGATTGGTTTTGTTGCATTAAAATAATATTGAATAACGTCCTGGCCTATAAGAATTTTACAAAGTCCCTGGCGATTCCAAAACCTAACCTTTTCTTTTCCTTACTTTAGACAAAATCTCTGTATAATAGTTTTGTCAATGAATATCCTCTAATCTTTATAACATCTTCCCCATCTGTGTAGAAAGAATAGATTAATATTAAAATTCTTCACAGCATCTGTGAAGGAAAACTAGATTAAAATTAAACACGTTGCTTATTTATTTACTTTTTATTTATTTATTCATATCCCACCTTTATTATTTTTAGCCATCCCATTTTTATGTGACTCCAGGCAGATTAAAATAAAACAAAAACACAAAATGGACTTTAAACAAAAATAAAAATAGATAGCCACAGGGCACAATCTAATCTATAAGCCATACAATCAAGAGGTGGGCTCTCATCCACACCCATGCCCTAGGCTTCAGCACAAAGCTGGATTTCCAAGGCCTTGCAAAAGGCCTACAGGGATGGGGCCAATCTGATCTTAGGAGAACTGATTTTCCAAAGGCTGAGTGATACAGCAGAAAAGACACTTTTCAGCCTTACCATTTCCTAGTTGAAAATATCTGGAAGCATGCCCTTCCTGCCATATGGGATAGGATGAGTAGAAACAATTGGGGAATGAAGGTCCTGTAAGTAACTCAGTCCTAAGCCACAAAGAGCTTTAAAGGTGATGATCACACCTTGAATAGCACCCAGAAGCAAACCAGAAGCCAATGCAGCTCACAGAGCAGTGGTGTCACATGGTGAGTAATAAGCCCCAGGAACTGCCTGCACCACTGCATTTTGCACCAGTTGGTGTTTCCATCTTCAAGGGCAACCTCGTGTAAACATCATTGCAATAGTCCAATCTGGAGGTCACAAGGGCATAAGAGAATGTGAGCAGGGCCTTCCAAGTCCAGGAATGACTGCAACTAACACATAGACCTAAGGCAGCTGTGCAAAAACCTTTCTAGCTATGGTTGCCATCTGCTTTTTGAGTAGGAGTTATGAGTCTAGAAGAATTGCCAATTTGCACACAATGTCTAAGCTAGTGTGATCCAATCTATATTCAAAATAGAAAGTCTCCTGGAATCTTGATCTTGCTTGGATTGAGCTAAATCTGTTGCATTCCATCCACGCCTCCACAGCCTCCAGGCACTGAGACAAAACCTAGGCATCACTCAGACATCATGTTGAGGATACCACAAACTTCATGTAGACAGGACAGGAAAGAGCACGGAGCCCTGAGGCACCACAAAAAGAAGGGGCTACCAGCTGGATCTCTCTCCATCCATTATGAACATTGAGTGGAATTTATTCTGAAGGAAGGAGGAGAAGTAGCAGAAAACTCTGCTGGCCATTCCCAACTTCCAGAACAAATCCAGAAGGATTTCATGATCAATAGTATTGAAAGGCACTGAGGGGTCATGAAGAACAAGGATGGACATATCACCTCTATCCTGCTCCCGCCAGAGGTATCCAAGAATGCAGTCAATGCCTTAGTCCATACTTAGCAATAGCAATAGCACTTAGACTTACATACCGCTTTACAGTGCTTTACAGCCCTCTCTAAGCGGTTCACAGAGTCAGCATATTTCCCCCAACAATCTGGGTCCTCATTTTACCCACCTCGGAAGGATGGAAGGCTGAGTCAACCTTGAGCCGGTGAGATTTGAACCGCCGAACTGCAGCTAGCAGTCAGCTGAAGTAGCCTGCAGTGCTGCACTCTAACCACTGCGCCACCTCGGCTCTTAGTCCTGATTATGTAGCTATGTACCTTGCGGTGTTCTTGTTCTTTGAGTTTGGTTGTCTTGCAGACATTTCATTACCCAATTAGGTAACATCTTCGGTGCACTGATGATGTTACCTAGTTGGATAATGAAATGTCTGCAAGAAAACAATCAAGCTCAAAGCACAAGAATCCCATAGTTCAACCCTGAGCTACAAATATTCTCTTCTATGTACCTTATCTTGAAAATGTCAGTATAAAAATCCATTTAATAATATTTTTGGAAAACAGTGTTTGTAGCTTCTATCATACACTGCTAAGTTTTAGTGTTGGAGCTTTTAATTATATTTATAGTTGTAAAGATTAATTACTGCGTGAATGCCTTCTAGGAAATGTAACCTGCAAATATGGAAACTGAGGAAACTCCCCTCCTGTTCTTCAGGAAAAGAACCTGTAAAAGAGATTGAGCTGAGACAGTATGGACTGACCCAAAATGAACTCTTATGATCAAGGGTGACTTACACTTGTGATCTCCACTGCTAGTCCAGTGCCTTAATTCCTAGAATACACAATTTATTTATCTTGAAGGTTTCATAATCCAGTTGGATTTCTGTATTGTGACACATAAAGAGGGTCTTATCTGTGGGTAAGAAGTACACTTATATCTTGACAGCATCCAAGAAATCTTGCATAATTACAAAAGACAAGTATTAGCTGTTCCTTTTTATAAAAAAAGCATTTTTTTTTTTTACTTTCTCTAATAGGATTCCTTCTCCTCTTCCTTACTGTGATTTATATTTATTTCTAATGTAATATACTGTCAGAACCATCAGCCTGGGGAGAGATTAGTTAACATGTACTGCTGTTACTCTTTTGGGAAAAAATGGATTGTGTGCCAACTTACTATCTGAGCTATTGATGGTATTCATATGGTGTAATGGACAAGGTGCTGATGAACTCGGTCCAGGGCAAATACACTCAAATCTGGATTTCACAGGTGGGTGCAGTCCAGGCACTATTAACTAGCCAGCTTTCTTCTCAGAAATGGTTACTTTATCCTTATAAAGGCACCCTCTACTTTATGTAGTAGTATTATGAAGAAAACCCACTATAGTAGTCTTCAAGTTATGATCTCAATTGGAATTGGAAAACATTATTGTTAAGTGGTATAACTATTAAGTGGGGCATCATGTGACCATACCTGATTTTATGACCTTTTGCCGCAATTGTTCAGCAAATCGCTGTGGTCATTAAGCAAGGAATCATGTAATTGTGCTATTTGCGACCTTTCCTGCTGGCTTCCCCCATTGACAACTTGTTGGAAGCTGACTCACAAATGGTGATTGCATGATCCCGGGCCACTGTAATGATCGTAATTGTGAGCCAGTTGCCAAGTATGAGAATGTTATGAGAGTCATAACTATGAGGTCAAAGGTCATGTCAGTGCAGTTGTAATTTCAATCACAAAATGAGTGATCGTAATTTCAGGGAGTATTAGCTGTAAATAATGCCATGTTTAAAGACATTACAACCTTTTAATAATAATATCAAACCTATTCTTTACTTCACTAACTTTTCCAAGAATACAGGAAAGACTCAAAACAAGAAAACAGTGCACTGATTCTTAAATAGTTTTGGGGGTGATCACAATACATCATTTATAGACATACAACACGTAAATCAACTTTAGCATTAACTATAAATAAATCATTAATTATCAGTCCAATTTCAGATAACATGCCAAATCCTAGTCATATTAGCTGCCATTTTTGGCCCATTGCATGCCTGCCTTTTTGGTAACCAATTTACCAACTGTACTCTTTTTTGTTGTTGTTACCCAATTAATCAGTCACAAGGGGGCAGGAGGAATGGGTTGAGTGTCTTCCCAGTTGCTTCTACATCCTCACTTCTATGGGGAAAAATGGGACAAAAATGTTTTTGCTAGAATCGTTCTACAGGCAGCCCTCGACTTATGACTGCAATTGAACCCAAAATTTCTGTTGATAAGCAAGACAGTTGTTAAGCGGGTTTTCCCACATTTTATGACCTTTTCTGCCACAGTTAAGTGATTCACTGCAGTTATTAAGTCAATCTTCTGGTCGTTCAGTGAATCTGGGTTAACTTTGATTATTGGAAGCTGGCTGGGAAAGTTATAAATAGCAATAGCACTTAGACTTATATACCGTTTCACAGTGCTTTACAGCCCTCTCTAAGCAGTTTACAGAGTCAGAATATTGCCCCCAACAATCTGGGTCCTCATTTTACCAACCTCGGAAGGATGGAAGGTTGAGTCAACCTTGAGCCTGGTGAGAATCGAATTGCCAAATTTCAGGCAGCTGGCAGTCAGCAGAAGTAGCCTGCAGTACTGCATTCTAACCACTGCACCACTGCCGCTCATAAATAGCAATAGCACTTAGACTTATATACTGCTTCACAGTGCTTTTACAGCCCTCTTTAAGCGGTTTACAGTCAGCATATTGCCCCCAACAATCTAGATCCTAAATGCTGATCACATGATCCCAGGATAGTGCAACCGTCATAAATACATGCCAATTGCTAAGCACCCGAATTTTTATCATGTTATAATGGGGATACTGCAGCAGTTGTACAAAAAGCAGTCATCAGTCATTTTTTTCAGCACTGTTGTAACTTTGAACTAAACAAATGGTTGTAAGTTGAGGAACTACCTGTATTTTGCAGGCTCTCCCATCTAAGCATCTGAAGGCAATACTGTCAGCTGCCACCTTATGCTTGGTTGTGCTTTGCTGCTATACACTGACAGACTGCCATGAACTGTTGGAAGGGTGGATGGAGGGAATGCTTCAGGAAATGAAAATAAATGCTGTATCTCCTTGAGATGCTGCCTCAAGGTCACCCAGCTGGAAGAAGGAGGGGGGCGCATACCAAGCAGCGCTTGGACTGACCGTCATGAAAACCTCTTGCCTGAACCTGATTATTGATTATTGGTTACTCTAGGGTGGGCAATGAGAGACAGTTAAGGAATGGAACTTAGGGATTTTGGCGTGCAATTTTCAGTTCTGGCTTTGCAATATTGCAATGCATTTGATCTCTAATAAACTATACCTTTCTCAACAAATGGAGCCAAGGATTGTTTTTATTTAGAGATTTAAAGCATGGCAGGTCCGACACATATCATGCATTAGTATGATTACATCATAGCAGTTGATTACACCTACTATGACATATTATCATAGTATAATATACTATTACATATTATGATGTAGTATAATAATATTACATCATAGCAATGCTGTGAAAAAATGGGAGCAGAAGAGATGTTCTGGTTAGAATTCTCCTGTTTTGCAACTCTTCCCATCTCAGGATCTGAAAAATCAGTAAGTAAATCGTGTCAACAGGAAATACAGTACAGGTGGTAGCAGTGGTGAAATCCAAAAATTTTCCCTACCGGTTCTGTGGGCACGGCTTGGTGGGTGTGGCTTGGTGGTCATGTGACCAGGTGGGCGTGGCCAACTTGTAAAATGTGGTGAAACTCACTTAACAACGCTCTTGCTTAGCAACCAAAATTTTGGGCTCAATTGTGGTCATAAGTTTTCTTTCTTTCTTTCTTTCTTTCTTTCTTTCTTTCTTTCTTTCTTTCTTTCTTTCTTTCTTTCTTTCTTTCTTGTCTCTCTCTCCCCTTCCTCTTTCTTCCTCTTTCTTTCTTTTTCTTTCTTTTTCTTTCTCATTCTTTCTTTGTCTCTCTCTCTTTTCTTTTCTCTCTCTCTCTCTCTACCTTCCTCTTTTCTCTCTCTTTCTTTATCTCTTTCTCTTTCTCTCTTTTTCTTTCTTTCTTGTCTCTCTCTCTCCCCCTTCCTCTTTCTCTTTCTTTCTTTCTTTCTTTCTCTTTCTTTCCTTTCTCTCTTTTTCTTTCTTTCTCTTTCCTTCTTTCTCTTTCTTTTTCTTTTTCTTTTTCTTTTTCTTTCTCTCTTTCTCTTTCTTTCTTTCTTTCTTTCTTTCTTTCTTGTCTCTCTCTCTCTCTTTCTTTTCTCTCTCTCTCTCTCTCTCCCTTCCTTCCTCTTTCTCTTTCTCTCTCTTTTTTTCTTTCTCTCTTTTTTCTTTTCTCATCGGCTGGATGCGGGGAGCAGGACCCGAGGCGGAGGGGAAGGCAAGCGGGCGGCAGTCGGCCAAAGGCCCTGCAGAAGCCAAGCATGGAAGCCGAGCGCGCCAGGCCCAAAAGGCTAGCGAGCCTTGCCATATCCCCCCAAGGCCGAGCGCAGCGGGTCTCCCTCCCCCCACTGCCACCAGCGTCGGCTTAGCTTCTAGATCCTCCGCCGGCATATTCAGCATGCCCATCATCCCAACGGACCCAGTGCATTGGTAAGGCTGATGGGGGCTGCCCTCCCGGAGCACCACCGAGGCGGCGCTGTTCGCTTTCTTCCTTCTACCGCCGTGAAATAAAAGCAAACGACGGTGGCACGGTGGTGCTCTGGGAGGGCAGGCAGTGCGCATGTGCAGCAGCCCCAGGACATCCGCCTGGCGCCTGCCCTCCCAGAGCACCACCGCCACCTCCGCCAGAGCAGCCCCAGAGCAGCAGCTGCATCTTCACCAAGGGCTGCCCGCCCACCCACTGGCCGGGCCGGGCTGGACGCCAACCTCAGAAGGCAAGCGGGCATGGGGGACCACCAGGAAGGCCGCGTAGGAGGCACCACTCCTCAACACTGCTTCTTAATCCAAGGACTATATTTAAAAAAAAAACATTTAACTAAGTCTTAAGATCCTAGCACTCAATGCAGTTATATATCTTCTACAGAAACAATATACGATTCATCTCTTCCAGTGAAGTCTTTGACTTTGGATAGAAAAGTATATTGAATAATAACAGCAAGCTAAATTATTAAGTCTTTGTAGGATACAAAACAAAATGTCAATATTTACTTAGTTAGTTAGTTAGTTTGTCAAACATATACGAGATAACAGGTATAAGTATAAACATGGACATGAACACAGGAAATGAATACAAATAAATGGGGACGGTAGGACAGGGACGGTAGGCACGCTGGTGCGCTTATGCACGCCCCCTTACGAACCTCCTAGGAATGGGATGAGGTCCACTTTATTTAATTTATCTAATTCAGAAGCAATGCCATGATATCTGTAACTTGAATTCTCCAGAGGTTTCTTTTTTCCAGGCAAAGGCAAGATTCCCCCCCACCCCCCCTTCAAGTTCCCAGTCCCTTTTTCATTAGGCTGGTTAGGAAATAGCAATATACTACTGCTGCTAGTTCTCGACTGCCTTTATTTGATTATTCTTCTACTTTTATGTCCATTTTTGCCCCAAACACATTGCAACTGTATGAGTATCATTTTCCTGCCAGGAATTAAATCACATTTGTTTTGTTCTAGCAGCCACGAATGTCAACATTTCATATTACGAGGTGCCAGAATTGGCCGATGCCTGAAGGTTTTATATGCAGCAGTGTGCAGGCAATTCCACATCCCATTAAAAGTTTTTATTATAAAAATGTGAATGAGATGCAAAATTTTAAAAAGCTGCATTCCCCCCCCCCCCGAACCAAAGATTGAAGAATAGAAAACACAGAGAAGTGTTTTTCAAACTTGGCAACTTTAAGATGTGTGGACTTCAAACCTGCTGACTGGGGAACCCTGGGAATTGAAGTCCTCACATCTTAAATTTTCCAGGTTTGCAAAAACACAATCTATATGAATGTACAACTCTTCCATGCATTTTAATTTTATTAGCAACATTTTCCTCAATATGGACAGAAGATTATATATTCGTACACCACACTGGATTAGGTCAGTTTGTAATTGAGTGTGTTATTTTAACATCTGCAAACCAGGCCATTTTATGAAAGCATAATACAGGCAATCCTCAATTTACAACCACTCATTTAGTGACCGTTCAAAATTACAATGCCAGTGAAAAAAGTGGCTTACAACTGGTCTTTGCAATTATGTCTGTCGTGGCATCCCCAGCATCATGTGATCAAAATTTGGGCGCGTAGCAACCAGAATGTATTTACAATGGTTGCAGCATCTGAGGGTCACATGATCGCCATTTGAAATTTTCCCAGCCAACTTCTGACAAACAATGAAAATAGCAAAAAAGATCACAAAATCTGGTGGTAACTGTTAATAGCAGCTTCACTTAGCAATGGAAATTCTAGTCCCAACTGTGATCATAAATCAAGGGCTACCTCTGTGGATTATTTGGGCATAGTATGTTATAATATGTTAACAAAACAAATGTGTGTTGTTACCCTGGATTTAGGCTCGGTGCAATGTGGGAACCAACTTAATGAGGAAAGTTGCTATGGCCATTTGTATGCTTGCAGAATCTCTTTAATTTTGCTATATATTTTCATATCAACGGTTGCAATTATCAAGGAAGGTAAAGATTAAAGGTAACTTGAACCAGGGGTGAAATGCTACTGGTACGGACCGGTTCGGGTGGACCAGTAACTGTGGCTACCCATGGTTCGGAGAACCAGTAGCGACGGCTGGGTGGCCACGCCCCCGAACCGGTCCCCCGGTAGCGCTCACTCGCCCTGCCCCGCCCAGTCTCTGCTCTGCAGCTTGTCTGCCTGAAGCGCTGCGCCCCTGATCTGCCTGCCAGGTAAGCCTGCAAAGTTGCGGTCTACCTAGCTGCCCCTGCCCCCCCACTGTCCCAGCCTGCCTTCCCTACTCCATTCCCCGTGGTCCGCAGCCCCGACATGCTTTCCTGCCTTCCACGTGGCCTTCCCGGTGTCCCCGTGGCCAGCTTGAGAAGGCAGGCAAGCGGAAGGCCATGTGGAAGGCAGGCAAGCATGTCGGGGCCGCAGGGAAGAGAGGTAGAAGTCTACTCCCTTCCCCGCAGCCCTACCATGCTTGGCGGCCTTCCCAGCAGTCCCCCATGCCCACTTGCCTTCTGAGGTTGGCATTCAGCCCGGCCCAGCCAGTGAGTGGGCAGGTGGCCCTTGGTGGAAATGCAGATGATGAGAGGGGCAGTGGCAGCGGTGCTCCAGGAGGGCAAGCGGACGTCCCGGGGCTGCTGCACATTTGCCTGTCCAGTTTCTGCAAAGGCAGAGCCCCCACCCCCGCAGGGCGATCCAAAGAGGGGAGGGGGATGCTGCAGAAAAGGCCACCTTCCACCCGGGCCTGCATGCCTCCCGTGCCGGCTCTGCGGGGCTTGGGGCTCCGAAGCAGCCCACTGGCTTCCACCCGGCCACCTGCCTGTCTGCTCCTGCGGGAAGCCTCAGAGAATGAAACCGGGAGCGGGGCAGAGCCGAGCCTGAAAGAGGCTTCCCCCTTGCCCGCCGACATCACTCTGGCTCGACTCAGCCGGGCAGCGACCCTTGCTTTGACCCACCGGCATGCCATCCTCCCGGGTCTGAGGATCTGGCACTCTCCCCCATCCCCCCATCCCCCCTTCTTTCTCCTTGCATTGGGGTGACCCTAACGTTCCCCCAGCCCACTGCAGCAGCAGCAGCAGCAGCAGCAGCAGCGAAGGGCTGCGAGGGGGGGCCAAAGGGGAGCGCCCACCCGTTCGCTCGCTCGCTTGCTTTGCCGGGGTGCGAAGCAGGGGACGCGCTGCGCTGTGCTGCGCTGAGCCGCCCAGTGAGGCTTTGTTTGAGCGTGGGTTGGTGTGGGGCACGTGCGCCTGTGTGTCCTATTCCCACTCCATCTGGCGAGCCACACGTGGATGGCTTTGGGGAGTCCCCACCTCCTTTCTTTTCCTTTTGTCCTCATTCTTCTCTCCCACGAGTACGTGGGAGTTCCAGCCTGCCCACTGCCCTGCCGCGAGGTGGATGGGTGGGTGGGTGAGTGAGTGGCTGGGAGGGGAGAATGATTGACAGCTGGCTGAGTGGATGAATCATCCACCGATTGTGAAAATGGATCGGCTTTGTCGTGTCGCTGTCGGCCTCTCGTCTGCTTGCTCGCTGTCTCCAAGCCATTTCCCAGGCAGAAGCGGTGTGTATTTTTAGCACCAAGGTCTGGCTGTGGCGGCAGTGGGGGCAATCCCCATTTTGGGGTGGCAGCAAGAGAGACATCGGGAAAATTCTGCAGCTCCCATGGCTCTTGATGAAATGGGGAGAGAGGTGGTCTCTGCTCAGTGGGTCTGGGGGAGAGGAGGGTCAACACTGAGTTGGGGGGAGGGGTGCCAAGTGAGACCCTGAAGTATTCTTGGGGAGGAAAGGGAAGGAAAGGAAAGAGGAAAGGAAAGGAAAGGAAAGGAAAGGAAAGGAAAGGAAAGGAAAGGAAAGGAAAGGAAAGGAAAGGAAAGGAAAGGGGGGAGGGAGGAAGGAAGGGAAGAGGGGAAGGATTAAAGT
>QLTV01001699.1:840412-876643 GCA_003457575.1 Thermophis baileyi
AAAGACACAAAGCAACAAAGAAAAAAAGAAAGAAAGACAGAAAGAAAGAAAGAAAGAAAGAAAGAAAGAAAGAAAGAAAGAAAAACTTATGACCACAATTGAGCCCAAAATTTTGGTTGCTAAGCAAGAGCGTTGTTAAGTGAGTTTCACCACATTTTACAAGTTGGCCACGCCCACCTGGTCACCTGACCACCAAGCCACACCCACACAACCACCAAGCGTTGTTAAGTGAGTTTCACCACATTTTACAAGTTGGTCACGCCCACCTGGTCACCAACCTTAAGCCACGCCCACACAACCACCAAGCCACGCCCACAAAATAAGCCACGCCCACATAACCGGTAGGGAAAATTTTTAGATTTCACCACTGACTTTAACTATAACACGGAGTAAAATCTACACTAATTTGGTCCCTCGTTTGAGTTTCATTATGAAGGAATTGAAGTCAGAAGATTGCTTGTCTATAATACATTTCTTCTGTCCCTTTGTTTTCCAGCTTCTCACTATTGGGGAACACTTGTCATGTTCGTTTGATACATAGTACATAGTTATGTTCCCCATTAAAGATGCATTTAAATTACTGCTGGGAACTGTTAGATTGATAGTGAAAAAACAAACCATGCCCTTTCTATCTGGCTGACATTAGATGTTCTATTAATTTCCCAGTGATAAATAATGTGGATTTATTGTTACTTCTGGGAGGATTAAGCCAAGCAGCCAATTAATGCCAGCTAGTCTTCTGAATCAAGCCTCTGAATTGAAGCAGACAATGGTCTGTTGTGAGAAGTAAATACGAAACATGTAATTGTGCCATAAGGAATTCTCTGCTGCCCAGCTAGCATTATCCATCTTTCTTTCCAGTAAGTCCCTTGTTTTGTGAAATGAGACAAGGAATATGTTACAAAAAGTGGGAGGATGGAATGATGGAAGAGAGAAAAAAAAAGCTTCATCTTTATAATGAAACTCTGGAAATTTTTGACCAATCATATGAGGAATAGGAGAAGAAAATACTTTCTAATATTCCAGGAACTGAGTCTCCAGAGGATTGCTTGAACAGAAAACTAAAATTGGAAAGAAAACTTTAGCAAGTATTAACAGGTGCTAATAATTGCTTTTGCTATGGGAGGTATCTTTGAAATTGAACATGTTATCTCCGGATACATTACAGTATGTCAAAATTGCTTATATATTCAGTTCTTGATGGATTAGAGGAACATCTCAAAATGAATATTATTGGACAAATTTAGATTTTCCCTGAGCTAATTTCAAACATTTCCTGTTTCAAGAGTGCTACATATTTTTTTATATATTTCTTTTACCTCAGGCATCTTAGGCACAATAAATCCTGTTTTGGGGCTCTGTCATGACCATGCTCAATATTATTTTAACATTTTTCAGCTGCCCAGAAAAAAAAGGATATCACCTCAAATAAGCTTCCTGTTTTGTAGACAGAAAAGTTGTAATATTTATACCGGTACCTGTTTTATATTTGTGCTGTTTATATGCATGCTTGTTGGGAAAAGAGCACTAATGAATTTTGTGTTTCTCCTTGAGCAATTCCAAACTCATCACTTAGTCCATAACTGTTATCGAGGGACTGTCTTCAAATGTCAACCCTCATGTCTTGAACATATAACCTATTTTCTGCATTTCCTTGCCACTTTCCCGTCTTCTGTTTTCTGTAACATTTTGCTTGACAAAAAGTTCTAGGAAACTTCAAAGCTTAGCCATTATTTTAGTTATTCCCAAAAATAGCAACACTCAATTTGGGGTTTGGTGTGTTTTTTTATTTCTTAGGGAATGTCATAGCAAGCAATGTCCTATTTATTTTACACCTCGCTGTATTTTATTTTATTTATTTTCCAACTCGCTGCATTAAATTACAGAGGTGTTGAGTCCTTTATCCCCCGTTACCCATTCAACATGCTCTCAACTGTTATCCACTGGCAAACTACCTCTAGACCTGAAGTAAAAACAGAAGAATAAGTGTTCCTGGGTGTTTCTAACAAGCTATTAATTATTTACTGCTAAAGTTATGCTCTACTTTTGAATTAAAATGGGTACTCTAGGGTCATGAAGGAGAGGCAAAAGCAACAAAGATATCTCCAGGCGGAATATAAAACATCTGTGTAAAAAAAATATAGCTTTCTTCTCTCTTACTGAACTGATGAAGCTTCTTCGATGAAAAGCAAAAGATCTTCCTCAAAAACAGTCCAGTTGCCTTTTGAAAAAGAGAAATAAAAAGCACCTTTGAGACAGCCATGACCTGGATGACTGTGAATCTTGATAGACATTACAGGGTTTTTCTTTCTTTCTTTTAGCTGTCTAGTGCTACATTTCAATTAATGGGAAATTGGAGAATGAGGGGGGGGAGGGAGGATACCCCATGAGGAATTGCTTTTTACAAGAGCTGTGAATGCATAAAAATAAGAGGACTGCAACCGAGATTATCCTTTTTTCCAGCATGCTCAGTGGATGAGAAAAACTGTAATTATTAGTACAACAATTATGTTATTTTCTCCAATATGCATAAAATGCCATTCTTCGCAGCTGTGAAGGAAACGCCAACACACACATGCACACACACACACACACATACACACACAAATCGTGCAATGCTTGCCTGCAAATTACTTTGGCACCAGTCCTCCTCCATGCTTTGTTTTCAGCTTTGTGCTCAGCGAAGATCATACTGCCTTTTATTTATGGCTTTGTTGGAAAAGCTTGTCATTCATTCCTGCCAGACCAAAGTCATGGTCTTCTCTAATGCTTAACAAAATGCAGCTGGCAGATGAACAGACATATGATAGAGCAGGTTAAGATGTATAAATATTTGGGTGTTGTTTTCCAGCCCTCAGGATCTTGGAGGGCTCAGGCTGCTTACGTTATAGAATCTGCTGTGGCTACGATTCTCTTTTTCATTTATTTTTTCCCCAATCGGAGTGAGCATATTATCTCTGCCGTTAGGGTCTTCCATGGCAAGATTGTTATTCAACTGTTGTATGATGTACGGGACTTCTCCATTCAGATAACTTAGTCCATACTATCTTTGAAGGTCCTTGTTGTATGCCCAATGTTACCCTTTGTGAGGGTGGCAGAAGCTGAAGGTAGTCCTTGACTTCAGCCGTAACTGGAACCAGAATTTCCATGGCCAAGTTACATGGTTAAGTTAATCATGGCCAATTTTACAATCATTTTTGTCATCATTGTTAAGTGAAGCACATGGTCCCTTAGTGAATCTAGCTTCTCTCACTGACTTTGCTTGTTGGAAGCCATCCGGGAAGGTCACAAATAGCAATCATATCGTCCTGGGACATTGCAACTGTTGTAAGTACATACTGGTTGTCAAGCACCCAAAATCTGATCATGTGACTGTAGGGATGCTGCAGCGGCTGTAAGTGCATGGACCAGCAATAAGTCACTTTTTTCAATGTCACTGTAACTTGCAAAACTGGTGGTTATAAGATGAGGACTACCTGTGTTTCAGCTGAGGCGTGAAACTGGATAAGCAGGATTTCTTATTGCCTAAAAGCTTGATTCCACTAAAGAATATGGAAGAAGAGTGTGAGGATGAAAATACATAACTGTGGTGTTTCTATAATTATCCCTACAGTCCTGGGATTTTCCTAAAGCTAATAGGAATAGGAAACAGTGGATAGTGATTTCTAGGGAAGCAATACAAAGATCTTTTGCTTTGAGAACAGAAACCAGCAATGATTTTGCCCCAGGAAAATATTGTAACCTGGATATTGCCAAATATCACAGCGCTTGTTCAAATCACCAGGACCTGACAGATTACATCCCAGAGCTCCAAAGGAGCTAGCAGATGAGATCACAGAAACATTGAACCATATCTTTGAAAGATCCTGGCATACTGGGGAACTATCAGAGGACTGGAAAAGAGCTGATGTGGTTCCTATTTTCAAAAAAAGGAAGAAAAAACAGATCCAGGAAACTACGGATCAATCAGCTTGACAGCAATACCTGGGAAAATCCTGAAAAAGATCATCAAGCAACAGATCTGCGAACATCTAGAAGCAGGCTAAGTTATAACCAGAAGCTAACATGGGTTTGTCAAAAACAGATCATGCCAAACAAATCTTATTTCATTCTTTGACAAAGTGACTAAATTAATGGACCAGCAAAATGCAGTGGATGTAGTATACAGTAAGGCATTTCACAACCTACTTCTTGGTAAGCTAAAAAAATGTGGGATATACAGCATCACCACCAGATGGATTTACAACTGGCTGACAAATCGCACTCAGTTCTCAATGGAACTACATCTGCATGGAAGTAAGTAAGCAAGCATTGGGATTCTCCAAGGGTCCATTTTAGGCCCAGTTCTCTTCATAAATGATTTAAATGAGGGAATAGAAGAGGAAATCATAAATAAATGGTCATAAGTTTACTTTTTTCATCATGATGTAACTTTGAAAGGTCATTAAATGAACCGTTGTAATTCAAAGACTACCTGTACTGTCCACTGTGAATTGTAAAACCCCAAGCAATAAGTTTTAGCCTCTTTTTAGTCCCGAGTCCAGTGCACTGAAGTAAGCCACTATTTTGATTAAATTGTCCCAAGGTCATCCCAAGGACAACTGCAACATTGATCTGGCTTGAAAGTCAAAGATGATTACAAAATGGGAGCAGATGATCATCCCTTTAAGAGCAGTAGTATTAGGTTAGAAAATAAAATATTTGGGTATGCTGAGCGTGAATGTTCTCTGTTTAGTCATTCTCACATCTGGAAAGCACTGGTTCTACAGGCTTGCCAAGGCAGCCTGCTCACTCCCTTCTTTGTTTGCACTGTTCTTGGGCATGAGAGATAATGTGTCCCAACCTGCCTTGCTTTTTTGACAGCTATGCAAGGAGAATTCATGTGGGAACATTGTTAATGATCTATTATCCTGATCACAGAATATGTCTCCTTCCTTTTTAAAAGATAATTTTAAAAAATCAGAATTGGTAGATCTTATAAACTTAGCCTGGACAGAAACTGAAAGGTTCAATATGCCATTGGGCAGAAAACCTTCTTTGTAAGATAAGGTCCTTTTAGAGAAATATTGAAAGTGGTTCTTTTTATTTTAAATAAACACCGGGATGACCTATCTCCTTTTTTTTCTTTTTTTTTTCAATGTTTGAAAACAAAATGAAAAAATAAAGGATATGTGAAGCAAAAACTACCTGTATCATAAATCTGCAATCTTGACCTTAATAGTTTTAATTGTTGCATTTCAGGTATCAGTTACAGTGCTGACTTCTTCAAAATGCTGGTTAGCCTTTGAGAAGAATGTTGCTCCTGGAAGCTACTGCAAGCATGAGGTTATCCTTAGAAACAGAAGTGTAGCCAGGAAATTTAATTCAGAAATAGACCCTTCCCCCATAATTTTTATCCCCAAAGTAAAACATGTGCTATCTTTTTATATGAGAGTCAGTTTGGTTCAGAAATTAAGGAATCTGGCTAGAAACCAGGAGGTTGTGAATTCTAATCCCACTTTAGGTATGAAAGCCAGTTAGGTGACTTTGGACCAGTCACCAAGAGACTCTGAGTTCTAGTCTTGTCTTAGCCATGAAAGTCAACTGGGTGATTTGGAGCCAGTCACTCTCTCTCAGCCCAACTGACATCAAAGGGTTGTTATTGTGGGGAAAATAGGACGAGAAGGAGTACTAGGTATGTTCATTGCCTTGAGTTATTTATACAAATAAAATATAAAATAAATAACCTGAACATCTGAATTTTGAATTGAATTTTGAACTAAACAAATGGAATTTTGAGAGCAAGCTGCATCATTCTTACAAAATGGCTGCCATGAAGAAATATGACAAATTCCAAAACTCTGATTACAAGAATGCTACCTGTTATTCCAGAAAATCCCCTACTCCCTATTCTCCATATCCTTCTCCTCTATGAAGATGTAAACCCTTCCAAGAAAGTGGCTGCAATATCCACTATTTAAATTTACCAAGAAAGATTGTGAGGGTGAAGAATTCTTAGCTTTGGTGCTGGAAGTTAACACTTACATATTCAACAAGCCAGTTTCCCTTTTCATTTGCTTTTGTTTGTGGAGAGAGCAGGGATTTATTCTTAACTATTTTGGCACTCTCTGATGCCAGTTCAGGACCCCGGAGATTCAAAGTTGAATTTTTATACAGATAGTCCTCAACGTATGACCACAATTGAGTCCAAAATTTCTGTTGCCTAGCGAGATGTTTGTTAAGTGAACTTTGCCTCATTTTATGACCTTTCTTGCCACAATTGTTAAGTGAATCACTGTAGTTGTTAAATTAGGAACACCGTTGTTAAGTGAATCTGGCTTCCCCATTGATTTTGTTTGTCAGAAGATCACAAAAGAAGATCACATGACCCCAGAACATTGCAACTGTCATAAATATGAGACAGTTGTCAAGCATTAGAATTTTGATCACATGGGAATGCTGCAAGCGTGGAAAAACAGTAATAAGTCACTTTTTTCAATACTGCTGTAACTTCAAATGTTCACTAAATGAATGGCTGTAAATTGAGGATATCTATGGTGACAATGAGTTTGGGCCTTCAGTCACAGCTGAGAACCACAGTTTAAGGTAGTTAAATAGACTAGACAAAGAGCTTTGATTTCCAACAGCAAGAAGTTATGGGAGGTGATTGCAAACAAATTCAGAAGAAATAACCAGGGCTGAGCTGCTACCACCTCCACAACTGCACAATTTCTTTCTCTCTGTGCCTATAGCAAAACACGAGATTTAAATAGAGGGTAGTAAGTATGAATTGAGGTTTGTAGACTGATCTTCATCTTATCTATATGTGAAGACACATAATACAGTATCTTGAATTAGCAACATGCTAATTCAATGCAGTGATGCAGTCACAATGGTGCTTTTTTTAAATATTCCAATTCCAGGATTTGATTGACTGGTATAAAAAGTGAATTTCAATCCTAGCAGAAGCACAACCTAACCTGAGTGTCACAACCACAATTGCCTCTCTCAAAATACAAAACAAGAGGGCTTCTTCAGTGCTAGCTTTTTAGCTGCAGGGGAAATTATTTTGCATAGAGCAGCTACTCCTGTGTCATTAAAAGAGGCCTCCTTACCTATGGGGGCTGCTGGCGAGGATTCAGTAATTATGGGAGGGTTCCCATTTCCATCTGTGTAGACTGCCAGACTTATGCTGTGTTTAAAATCAATGCAAATGAGCTTCCCCACACTTCTCTTGTGTCTTTGTCTCCTGGGCTTATTCAGCTTCCTAGCTAATTGCCATGCTGTGTTGGGCTTCTCTAGCATGCTGACCTGTTTGGCTGATGCTCCCATCTCCTTTAAGCAGCTGTCAAGAAGGAATATTCCCTTTACAAGTAAAACTGCTTTAGTTAAGCAGTTGGCCCCCTCTTTGTCACTGTTTAAATTAAAGCATAGTAATGGCCATTGTGAAAATATCCTTCATGAGCCATAGAAAGATCAGCATATGCTACATTGGTGTGTGTGTGTGTGTGTGTGTGTGTGTGTGTGTGTGTGTGTGTGTGTGTGTGTGTGTGTGCAACTTGCAATCCATAGACTTATTATTTTGCTCCCCGGCTTTGGTCCAGTCCTCCTCCCACCCCAGAGTTCCATATTTCTATCTTCTATATCTATCTATCTATCTATCTATCTATCTATCTATCTATCTATCTATCTATCTAAAGGTTGTTCGACCCCCAAAGGGGTCGCGACCCACATGTTGATCTCTGTCTAGCTATCATCTATATCTATCATCTATCATCTCTCTCCCTCTCCCCCCTCTCTCTCCCTCTCCCTCTTTCTCTCCCTCCCTCGCCCTCCCCCACCCCCTCCCTGCCCTCTATCTATCTATCTATCTATCTATCTATCTATCTATCTATCTATCTATCTATCTATCTATCTATCTATCTATCTATCTATCTATCTATCTATCTATCTATCTATCTATCTATATCTATCTCCCATCTATTTTATTTATATGCTGCCCATCTCACTGTCAAATGACTCTGGGTAGCTTACAACATCATGAAAAGAGAAATCTACAGCATTAAAACATTGAACATTAAAACTTAATAAGAAAACTGGATACGCTAGAAATATAAATGGGTGGGGTCAGATCATTCAAAAGTTACCATGCAATTGAAAATTTTAACGTGTCATACGATAATAATAATAATAATAATAATAGGAAATAATGATATTAAGTGTAGTTTATTTTTAACTACAGGTAGTCCTCAACTTATGACAGTTCATTTAGTGACCATTCAAAGTTACAACAGCACTGAAAAAGTGACTTATGACTGTTCTTCACGCGATCATTGCAGCATCCCCTTGGTCACGTGATCAATATTCGGATGCTTGGCAATTAGTTCATATTTGTGACGGCTGCAGTGTCCCGGGGTCATGTGATCCCCTTTTGCGACCTTCTGACAAGCAAAGTAAATAGGGAAGGTAGATTCACTTAACCACCATGTTACTAACTTAATAACTGCAGTGTTTCAACAACTGTGGCAAGAAAGGTCATAAAATGGGGCAAAATTGACATAACAAATGTCTTGCTTAGTCACAGAAATTTTGGGCTTAATTGTGTTCATAAGTCGAGGACTACCTGCATATTTAAATTAGATCAAACATTTAAAATCCTACCTACTTTTTATGAGTCCAAGCCCTGAAACACTATTCAGAGGATGATTCTTGGCCCTAAAATGTTTGTGGGCCTGCTGAACTAAAGCATCTATTCTTATTTGCTGATCACAGCAAGTAGTAGTACCTAACCAATCTAAACTAGGGGACTGGAGGCTAAAACATAAGTTGAACTATTACAGGAACTGGGCATGGCTAGTCTAGTGAAGAGAAGGACCAGGAGAGACATGATAGCAGTGTTCCAATATTTGAGGGGCTGCCAAAGAGAGGAGGAGGTCAACCTGTTTTCCAAGGCACCTGAAGGCCAGACAAGGAATAATGAATGGAAAACTGATCAAGGAGAGATTCAAGCTAGAAATAAGGAGAAATTTCCTGACAGTGAGAACAATCAACCAATGGAACAGAAGTTGCCTTCAGAAGTTGTGGGTGTTCCATCACTGGAAGCTTTCAAGAAGAGACTGGACTGCTATCTGTCAGAAATGGTGTAGGGTCTCCTGTTTAGGTGGGGGGGTTGGACTAGATGACCTATAAGGTCCCTTCCAATGCTGTTATTCTGTTAATCTAGCCTATATCCCAAACAACTAAACAATACAAGGTAGTCTTCAACTTACAACACTTGTTCAGCAACAATTTGAAGTTACTATGGCACTGAATGGTGGTTGCCACCGGTCTTTGGAATTCCCTTCCCCACTGGCACCTCTTGGCTGCCCTTGCTTTACAAAGCATCACTTAGTGATGGAAAATGTGGTCTCAATTGCCATCATAAATTGAGGACTATTGTACCTGAATTGGAGATCACCAGGAGGTCTTAGGTTTACAGGCTAGTCTGGGAAACTGAAAATAACCATCCTGGAAAAAGGCAGTGATAATACATCCCTTCTGCATTTTTGGAAAAAAAATGCATATAATTGTGTGCATACAGTCAATTTCAGCTTGAGAGAATCCTTACCTTGCTCTTTATCTATTTGGGACAGCAGTGGGACTACATAAAACCTCCTCAATCCAGATTTCAAATCTTGGTCTTCAGGATACTCCAAAAATGTGCTGCCAAAATTGAAGGAAGTCGCTAAAATAAGAGTAGAAATGAGTATAAATAAAAGTAGAATAAGTAGAAATAAAAATGGATGGAAAGATTCTGATCCAAATCAGTTCTGGAAATTTGAGCTAATTTGACTCCATTTGCTAAATCGTTTAAAAAAAAACACCACAATATTTGCACAAGCATTAAAGCTATTCCAGGTTATTAAATCAATTTGATACTGCAACCTGAATTGTCAACCCAAGGCAGAAAAATGGAATAAAACCACCTTTAAAGTGAATCTTCAAATGAAAAGCCTCATACTAAAGCTCTCTGGTATAAAACACGCCCAATTCATCTTTAAAACATCTCTAAATGTAAAATGTTCAGCTCGGCATCTGAAGCACTAGACACAAAGTGCTTCCAATTTGTTAACATGGAATTCTCCACTCATGGCAAAAGGGGAGAGAGAGTGTCAAGGAAAGTCCTTCTTTGGAGATCTGAAAAACAAAGACTGCTTTGTCGAATAATTTGCCATAAATCAGAACAATACACAAACATATACACACCAACTACATTTAATTAAAAAGCCCTTTGTTTCAAAAACCAGTGAATATGACACAAATCATCTTGACCTACTTCCAGGAACTTATAAACTGAAGTGTGACCACTGTTGGGGCCAAAATTTTCATTGCTAAACAAGGCAGTTGTTAAGTGACTCATGTCCAATTTTACGACTCTTTTGTCATGGTGGTTTAGCAAAACTCTTCAGCTGTTAAGTGAACCACGTGGTTGTTAAGCGAATCTGGCTTCCCCCACTGGCTTTCAAGTTGCGTGGGAAGGCCGCAAATGGCAACCACATGACCCCAAGATGCTGCAACCATCTTAAATGCATGCCATTTCCCAAGCACCTGAATTTTGATCACACAACCATGGGGGATGCTGCAATGGTCATAAGTATTGCTTGTAAGCCACTTTGGTCAGTGTCATTGTAACTTCAAACAGTCGCTAAATGATTGGTGTTAAGTCGAGAACTACCTGTATTGTGTTTGGCAGGGAGTAGTTGCATATTCCCAAGCCAATGGCCGAGGCAGGATGCGCTTCCTTTAATCTCTACGGCTCCAGAGCATCTCATATTTCAATCACAATGGAACGGTTGCTCCCAGCCAAAGAGGAACAATAGCAATAGCAATAGCACTTAGACTTATATACCGCTTCACAAAGCTTTACAGCTCTCTCTAAGTGGTTTACAGAGTCAGCCTATTGGCCCCAACAATCTGGGTCCTCATTTTACCGAAGGATGCAAAGCTGAGTCAACCTTGAGCCAGTGAGAATCGAACTGCTGAACTGCAGGCAGCCAGCAGTCAGCAGAAGTAGCCTGCAGTACTGCATTCTAACCACTGTGCTACCACGGCTCTCAAAACAAGCCAGATGTTTTAAATAAAATGATCAATTGTCCCTGGTTGCTCTCAAGGTGACATCAGTTTTAATATTTGGAGGAAGACTTGCTCCATGTCCTCCTTCCATGACACCATAAAATGTTTAATAAGAATTGATTTCTAATCTGGGAATGACAATGGAAGGAAAACTTGGGAAAGCAACTTTGAGAAGAAAAAGGACAGTCTGGTGAAAGTAGCCCCTTCTTTAAAGAGTACAAAAGTTCTATAGGGTGATTATTGTACCAACAGATATTTCTCACCATAACGTAGTGCCATTGGGTTGTTGGTTCCTATTTTTTTTTTTTTGTCTGAGAACCAAAACAGATGCTATAGTAGTGCCTTCCCTAACTCAGACTGGTCAAAGATTGTAATAAAATCACTCGTACCCTGATCGTCTCACATTTGTTCTATAGCAATGAGCTTTATATGGGGCTGCCCTTAAAGAGGACAGTAGGTACAGAATTGTGATCAATTTTAAGGGTCATGATGGTGGACCAGTGGTGGGATTCAAATTTTTTTACTGCCGGTTCTGTGGGCATGGCTTGGTGGGTGTAGCAGGGGAAGTGTTGTGTCCTAGCACGGCAAGCCCTATGGAAAATGACGCACACACACTGTTTGTCAATAAGATTCTTTAGTACTAATAAACTTCTTAGTAACTAGAGGTTAAAGTCATTAAATCATAAGAAAGTCCGTCGTGCCAAAAAGTCCGGTATAAAGCTGGCCAGAATTCAAACCCCCAAAGTAAACAGCCAATTAGTTCCTCTGTTATCAGTGACTCACAGACGTTGGCAAAAAGCCCAGGATGAATTAATTCAACAAAAGGAAAGTCCAGAATTCCGAGCCGTAGAAGTCCCAAGAGCAGCAACAATGTAAAACGTTGTTTCCAGCAGTTGGCTTCAGCATGCTGAAGCCTTAAATAGCCTTAGGGCATGGCCAATCAGCCTGCAGATTTACACGCGAGGAGACCTCCTCCTGCAGAGCCACTCCTGCCTGCTAGCTGCCCTGCGTGCCCTAGCATCACGCAGAGGCTCTGACTCAGGTGCCAGGTACACAGGATGATAGTGCCGCGCCACAGTCGGCTCTTGGTCCTCTGGATCCATGGGCGGCTGCGCGGGACTCGGGCAAGCCACAACAGGAAGGTTACTGCAAAATCCCCATTTCCTCCCGATCAGCTGGGACTTGGGAGGCAGAGAATAGATGGGGGCTGGGCCAGTCAGAGCTGGTATTTACCGGTTCTCCATATTTTGGGGGAAATGGGGAAATGTTATTATAGTAGGTGCTGTAAATATATCCTATAAAATGTTTAGGGGCATGTAAAGAATACCTGAGATAGACACAATAGGAACTTCAACCTCTTCAACCCACCAACAGATCTCTCCAGATTCTTTCTACATTGTAGTTTCCCCCCGCCCCTGCTGCAACATATTTTTTTTAAAGCAATGTTATTTCCGTTTTTATACTCCTTTCTACCTTTCTACCTACCTAAACTTCTACCTATGATGGTAGAAAAACATCTCTTGATTATTGGGGGCATCTTCATGTCCTGCAATTTCAAATGATTTCCATTAAAATTATAATAAATTTAAGGTTTGGGCTTGCATTTGAATTTCATCCACAGCATTGTAACCACCATATCAGGGGTGAAATGCTACCAGTTCGGCCCGGTACGGGGGTACCGGTAGCGGCGCCTGCCGGTGGTTCAGAGAACTGGTAGCGACGGCAGCACGAGGCTCCGCCCACCCGCCTGGACGTCACCATTTTCTTGGTTTTTACCCTCTGCGCATGCACAAAGTGTTCTGCACATGCACAGAGGGTGAAAAAGCCCGTGCATGAGTGGAGCGTGGGTCAAAAAGCACGCGGAGCAAACGTTTCCGAACCGGTATGGAAGTTAAGTAGATTTCACCGCTGCACCATATGCTTGTTCCTTTTAGCCTTCCTTTTTAAGAATTTAATCTTAAGTTTAGATAGTTCTTCTATTGTAATATCCTGATTTTTTACACCAATGGAAGCCTTTGGGATTTACAGGATGCATTCCTATTTATCAAGCAAAGAGGAATTCCAGAGGGAGTGTTTTAAATTATTTAAAGAGAAGCAGTTGTGAAGTTCATTATGGAAAAGAGGAGATGAAATCTGTGCTTTTCAGCACAAGCTCTTTATTTTTCTGGTCCTCTGGGAATTTTGGTGTATCATTTAGAAGCTCTTTGGCCAAATGCAAAGCAAGTGGATTTTCTGCCCTTGAGATGAATATTTTTAATATATTAAGAAATAAAGAAGTAAATGTTCTCTGTAGGGAAGGAAACACAATCCTAGACTGCAACTGCTGTGCATATTTGTAGTTAACTTAGCTAACCAATATTTTTTTGTATATTTTATTTGATTGTAATAAAATATGTTTTGAAGTTGTATTTTGCACACTTGGGAGAAGATTAAAATAATTATTGTACCAGGCGCTTCTAAATTACAAAGTGAGGTAGAATGATATTTTAAGAGCCAGACCAAACTCCAAAGGGACAAAAATCTGCCTCATTTTAGTAGTTATGAGAACATACATCATAGTAGTATTTGGCCAGATCTTAAAATAAAATCTTAGAAGTAACCTGATGCAAACAGATTGTCCCAATCTGCTCCCCCTCCAGATTTCTTGCTTTTTTATTACCATCAGCCCCCATATGGCTTTTGCCCATACCGTCCGGGAATAATAGGAGTTGTACTCTAACACATCTGGAGATCACAAGATTGAACAAAAGCATAGGCAAGATTCCATGTTGGATTGGACTGAAAGGGATGCCTAGAAAATTTGGCAAAGCAGTGGTTGAATTTAGGGAAAATGGTTTCAAGTAAAGCTGTGAGAACTATGATTCCATAACTCCAGATATCAGAGATATCAGTATTTCTGTGTGTAACTAGTGGTTCAGATGAGTTAATTAGCCATCATCATCATCATCATCATCATCATCATCATCATCATCATCATCATCATCATGAAAAGAGGCACGATGGCGCAGTGGTTAGAATGCAGTATTGCATTCTGCTAACTCTAATTCAGCTGACTGTCAGCAGTTCGATTCTGACTGGCTCAAGTTTGACTCACCCTTCCATCCTTCCGAGGTGGGTAAAATGAGGACACAGATTGTTGGGGGCAGTATTCAGACTCTGCAAACCGCTTAGAGCAGGGATGTCAAACTCAAGGCCCGCAGGCCGGATCTGGCCCATGGAGTGCTTAAATCTGGCCCACGGGGCCGGACTGGAAATATCTCTGCCAGCCAAAATGGGCTGGGGGGGGGGGCGGCGCGGGGAGTGCTGCAGGAGGCCAGGAAGTTTTTCTGCCTGGAAAAGCAATTTACTATTAAATAATAGGGTATAAATTTAAAAATAAAAAGTTTAGTGGAGTATGAAGAATAAGTAGTAAATGTTTGCCAGTAATATCTGGTAGAAGAGATAGGAGAATGGTTATAGGATAGAACTGTGGAAAGAAAGAAGGGAAAAATATGCATCTTGAGCCTGTGTCAAACGCCCACCATGGCCACGGCCAGCCCAGCCATGGCCACCATGGCCACGCCCAGGGGTGGGTTCTAACTTACCTCGCTGCTGGTTCGCCTCCTCCCGCGCCACATGAACGCATGCGCAGTGCAAAAAAATAAAAATAAAAATTCCCCCCCCCCAAAAAAAGCCGAAAACAAGATAGTGACGCATGCGCAGTGCCGGAAACTTGGCTTCTGCGCATGCGCAGAAGAAAAAAATCTGGAAAAAAAATCCCCCCCCCAAAAAAATCAAATTTAAAAAAAAAAATTTTTTTTTTTAAAAAGATAGCCGCGTCCACAGACTGGCACCGACCGAAACAGCTCAGTGACATCATCGTGATGTCACCGGCGGGTCTCTACCTGTTCGGGCGAATCGGTCCGAACCGGGAGGAACCCACCTCTGGCCACGCCCACCTCCAGCCACATACACACTCCAGCCCTTCGAGGTCCAACACAACCCTGATGTGGCCCTCAATGAAATCAAGTTAGACACCCCTGGCTTAGAGAGGGCTGTAAAGCACGGGGAAGTGGTATATAAGTCTAAGTGCTATTTCTATTGCTACTAAAATCATCGCCTTTTCTGTTGTGACACCTACCCTCTGCAATGAAGTCCCTGCTGAGATCCAGGTATATCTCTGGAAGGCCTTAAAAACCTGGCTGTTCCTTCAGATGTTAGGCTAAGGTGTCTGGAGCTTGTCACCTGACTGATATTGGTAGGTTGGTGTTGTTGGTTGTATTTGCTATCTTATTCTTTTCTTTTCTAGCTTGTTGTTTTGTTCTATATGATCCTGTTCTTATTTATTTATTTTAAAAAAGTTCTCTTCGTTGTATTGTGAGTTGAGTGGCTATATTGAATAAAACAAATGTTTTATCATAAAACAAATAAAATGTGTGTGGGTGTGTGGGTATATCTTTTGAGAGCAGGCAAAAGAATTTCATTTTTAATGTGTGCCATTTGTGTTCACAGGAAAAAATGAAAGTAAAGGTTAACGCATCTTATCTTAAATATAAACAACCAAAACAGCATTTGGACAATTTAATGTCTAGAATATGCATTTTATGCAAGAGCCGCGGTGGCGCAGTGGTTAGAGTGCAGTACTGCAGGCTACTTCTGCTGATCACCGGCTGCCAGCAGTTTGGCAGATCGAATCTCACCAGGCTCAAGGTTGACTCAGCCTTCCATCCTTCCGAGGTGGGTAAAATGAGGACCCAGATTGTTGGGGGCAATGTGCTGACTCTGTAAACCGCTTAGAGAGGGCTGTAAAGCACTATGAAGCGGTATATAAGTCTAAGTGCTATTGCTATTGCTATTTATTTTCCTTTAAATTACCAGCAGACAGTAAATTACAGGTAGTCCTCAACTTACAATCACAATTGGGACCAGAATTTCTGTCTCTAAGCATGGTGGTTACTAAGTGAGTCACACCCAATTTTATGACTTCTTTTGCCATGGTTATTAAGTGAGCCACTGCAGTTGTTAAGTGAATCACATGCTCATTAAGCAAATCTTGTCTACATTTTATATACAGTTTTTATGTTTTAATATTTTACTCTTGTACCGCCCACAGATTCTCTATGTGGAAGATGGGCGGTTTTCAAATTTAATAAGCAAACATAAAATAAATACGACTTTCCCCATTGACTTTGTTGGAAGCCAGTTGGGAAGATTACAAATGGCAATCAAGTGACTTCTGGATGCTGCAATTGTTGTAAATACATACCAGTTGCCAACCTCCTGGATTTTGATCACATGATTACAGTATGTAGATGCTACAATGGTTGAATGTGAGGACTAGTCGTATCTCACTTTTCTCAGTGCTGTTGTAATTTTGAACAGTCTCTAAATGAATGGTTTTAAGTTGAGGACTATCTATATACTCATTGTGTTTACATATAATTAAGCATTTAAGAATGACCCTGCTGGATCAGACAAAGGGGCAACCCAGCCCAATGATCTGTGTCACATCTAGTCAGCCAGAGGTTTTGGAAAGTTGTGAAATAAGACACAAGAATGACAGGCCTCTTCCACTATCATTACCTTATAGCTGTTGTGGCCCACTAGCAGCAGAGTCAGATGAGGAGGAGGTGGAGGTGGAGGGAGAGCCTGGGCCAGCTTCGGAGCCTTTGGAAGGCTCTAATAAGGAAATAGCATCAGAGACAGAGGCAGAGCCAGGCCTTCCTTCCTCCCCAGGTAGAGAGGCAACAGCTGTCTTTGGGGCCTGAGCTGAGGGGGAGGAACAGATGGGGCCCATCCCAGATGCGCGTATGCGTAGAGAGGAAAGGAGAGGAGAGCAAAGGAAAGCAATAAACCGGCTCTCAGGGAAAAGCAGACGTAGATGCTAGCCAGCTCCTCCCTGGCTGGGAAATAAATAGTACGGGTTTGGAAATGGCCGGTTGTCACAGACAACCATTCGTTTTCTAGTATACAGTAAGCAATTCGGATTCCTTGGCCTGAACCAGGTTTGTTGGGACTAATTATGTTTGGTTTTTGTTTATCCACATGAATAAAAGACTGTTCCTGCCCTGTTTTGAAAAGGGGGTTGTTTTACTCACGACTTATCATTACTTGCGAAGGCTGGGTCAGAAAAGTAGCTGGCATTGAAGGCAAACTGCTTCTGTTTCAGGAGAATTATATCTCTACTACAATCTTATCCTTTACAGGTTTGTTTAGTTCTCTTTTTCAGCCATCTAAACTGAGGGTCATCATCACATCTGAGAAATTTGCCCCCAAGAGAGCTGAAGTTAAGTCCAACTGCACAACTAGACTGCTGCAGCAAAATTTTGCAGTTAATATCTTGCTGTTAGCATTTTGCAACTTGAATTGGCATGGTGCTTAAGAAGAGTAATAAAAACCAGAGAGGTGATATTTACAATTTATGCAAAATGGAACACAGAAAAGAAGAAGCGAAGAATCACAGAAATATGTGGAGGGTTTTGGGGTTTTTTTGGTAAGAACTTAATAAGTTAGTAACAAAAGGGAATGAGTCAAAGATTTTTGCGGGGAAAAAATTGGCACTGAGGAAGAATAGGAAGGAAGATGAATGCTTAGGTAATAAGCTTCACTTCAAAAAAAAATTAATGCTTTCAGGATACTAGCATTGAAATGGCGCAGGGTCAAAGCTATAACAAAAGTTCACTTGTTCTGAACCAAAACAAAACAAAAAACAAAGACACCCCTCCTTTAACTGTGTGGGGTGCTTAGTTTATGTAAATGTGCATAACTTATTTTGCATAGTGCATTGTTTCCATGCTGTACATGAGAGTGGACAGTGAGCTCTGTGGAACATAAACATCCTGTCCCTGTTAGAAGCTTGGTCCAACCTTACTTCTCTCTTTAGAAATCTCCGCATTACTGCACATTTCTTTCAATAAGGACAGGAAGCTGCTTTCTTAAGAAGCTGAAACTCCCAAGAAGACTAGTTCTGCATCTAATGCTAAACCATTTTTGAATAAACCACCACTGGCTATGTTTCAACACCAAGATAGGCTATGGACCAAGATTTTAAAAAATGCAATGCTGAATTTACCTACATATGTAGCTACAAATACCGACTTCCTCCTGGGGTGATTCCAGCCAATGTTGGAAATGGATTGAGGTCTAACTCTAGAATCTTGATTTGCAGGGTTCCTTGGGACCACATCATCTCTCCACTGTTATTTAATATTTAAAAAGGAAAATGTTTCTCTTGTCCAGGCATGTCTGACTCTAGGGAGTGATGCTCATCTTTGTTTCTTAGCCAAGAAAGCCACATTGTCCAAACACACTTCTGTGATCATGTGGCCAGCATGACCATATACTCAGGGGTGGGCTTTTTAGCAAGGGGTTCTCTGCCCGGTTGCTGGGTGGGTGTGGCCTGGTTGGCCTCCTGCACCACAGTGAGGGGGGGGCTTTTGCCCTCCCCGGGCTCCAGAGGCTTTCCTCAAGCCTCCAGGAAGGCAAAAATGACCTCCTCAGGCTCCGGAGGCCTTCTGGAGGCTGGAAATGGGCCCGTTTCCAGCCTTCCCGAATTTCCGGTAGGCCCGTTTTTTGCCCTCCCGAGCCTCCGCACACGCCCTGCACTTACCTGCATCCAAAACGGGCTGCGTGGGGACTCCTGGGAGGGGAGGGGAGGGGTGGACGGGGCCAGCCAGGAGTGGGATTTGGGGGTTCTCCGAACTGCACAGAATCTTAGCTAGAGGTTCTCCCGAACCCCTGCAAACCCCCAGCAGCCCACCCCTGCATATACTGAGTCAACCAGAACACTATTACCTTCCCACCAAAGTGGTACTCCTTGTAGGTCCTTGATTAGTGTATTAAGGTATTCCTTATTCAATTGTCCATCTTTATCCCAGGCAATCCAGAAGGATACTATGAATGACAGTATCAAAAGCTGCTGAGAGATAACTTAATCAAGGAATACCTTAATACCCTAATCAAGGAGCTACAGCACCAACTTAGACAAACAATTGAGCAGCCTAATGAAAGAACTATCAAGAAGAAAAAATACCCGCACCAACACTGCTAAGGCAAGCCACTGTATATAAATAGAGAGCAAATCCCACTCCTTTCTAGCATTAAAGGTATTACCTAGTTGGGTAATGAAACATCTGCAAGAAAACAACTAAGCTCAAAGAAGGCCAACATGAGTAGGTCACTCATCTTTCTGTATATAGGATGTAAGTCTGACTTCACTAAGATTGACTGGCTTGATCAGATCTCAGATAACAAAATATATTTTTTTTCCTGATGGGCCAATAAAATAGTGGCTTTTAAATCCCAGAGATCTGGTGTCATAATTCTATATTTCTTCATTGCATTTGCTTAGCACCTTAGTATTAACTGTAGCATCCCACAGAGCAATCCAATTCTCTGTTTTTCCTGTGAAAAACTAATTATATATAACCTTCTTATGGCCAACAATAATCTGGACCCATCACTAATTGCCTCTTCTGCATGTTTATATAAGCGTCAGGCACAAGAAATCAGGAACCAGGGTTGTTCAAATGAGTACAAGTTTATTCCATGCTATCTCTCTGCAAGAATCTGAACGACTAATGGCCAAGGCAAATTGGCTGTAGATAAGGGTCAATGGAGGCTGGACTTAGATCTCTTGTGGGCATGAAAGGATTCCAGACTGATGACATGCTTGACCTCTCCCTCTGGCTCATCTTGGTCATCTTCTACAATCAGTACAAGACTACTTGCTACCCAGAAGAATTTATAACAGTATGCTAACTATGGAAATACATTTGTTATTATTTGTTTACGTTTATACTGCAATATCTATTTATCCTGTGAGATGCTTTTAATCAGAAACAACATAAAAGCACCAGCAATAAGTAAGTATTAAGATAAGATACAACAGGTTCAAAACTAAATTGCTTTTAAAGTTTTTATTAATTTCTCTACTCCTTTTGCTTTTCCATTCCGTTCTTTCCAGTTTTTATCTAATGTACAAATGCACAAAGATTGCTTTTTTCTAGATATAGAATTATATAAATTCTAGATCACTTCCATCATCACTAAAATATAACTTTCTCATAAAATATAAAACTCTTGTGTGAAAACTGTTGTGTTCTTTTTTTAAAAAAATTCCAGTCACTGATTACATTTTAAAATATGCAATATCCTTTGCCAAGTTTTCTCTCATTTTCTATGACTCTAAAGGAAACAAGTCCAACATAATTTAATGAAATGTCTTCCTAAATGGGATATTTGCTTTTTCATTTGTTATTATAGCAACCTAGCAAGCCGAAATAGTCTACAGACTAACTGCCTATCATGTCACAGCAAATTATTAATTTAACATTTGCCTCTATTAGGGGAAAAAAAATAGCCCTTAGCAGTTGCCAGTTGAAGCAGAGGTGGTAAATTTCCAGTCTGCAGGGGTGTATTGAAGCAGAGATTTTGGCTAAACAACTGCATCCCGCTTGCAAACAATCACCATCTGCAGGAACTTCTGCCCTGCTTCTTTGAGAAAGCCAAGTGAAAATTAAAATGTCTTTTTCTCTCTGCCTGCATCACGTGAGAGCATCTTCCTCTATAAAGAGAGCTGCCATAGATTGGTGCTTAATGGAAGGAGCATCATTCTATTAAACCCCATCACATGATGTCATCCTCAACCCCATGAAGAGGTCTTTGTTTGAGCCCTCATCCGAAGTCACCTGCTTTCAACAAAAGCAACCCATCCCATCCTGGTCTATTAATTTCAGAGATTTCAACTATACTGGTTGGGAATCCTAGAAAACAAAGTTCCAAAAAATTTGGAGGGAACTAGCCTGAGACTGTATCTGCTTATCTTCTGGCCTCCTGGAAAGGTATCAGAACCTGGCTTTGCTGCTTGTTCTAGGGCCCTGAGGGGGGAGACGCTCCCCACTGGAGGTGTCTGATGGGATAGGAAAATCTCATCCATCACCCGTCCAACTCTCAGCTTTTGTAGGCGTGGTTTTTAGCAGTTTTTAATAATATTTTAATGTCAGTTTATTTAGGTAGGAGATGACCAGGCTAAGCCTGAGGAAGGGGTCAAATGCGTCATCAGTCATGAATCCCTTTGTGCCCACAAGAGATCTAAGTCCAGCCAACCTTGAATTCCTTCTACTCTTATCTCCCACTAATTTCCCTTGGCCATTAGTAGTTCAGATTCTTGTTGAGAGCTCAAGCTTACAATAAATCTTTATACCAATTTGAATTGTCTGGATGTCCTGATTTTCCTGGCACTTGACAATTTAAATCGTTTAATATTTTTCTATTAAATATTTATTATTTTTTCACTGGTTTCTATAATTTGTAAGCCACTCAGAATCATCTTGTAGGGGAGATGGGTGACATAGAAATTTAATGAACAATTTAATAATCAGCGCTAGGATCATTTTACCGTATGTGGTGGTCGTGTACAAAAGCCAAGGAATTTTGGTGTCAGATAAAAATATGGTTGGAAGAGATGTTAGACCAAAAAATAGGTTTGAAGCCAGAACTATTCCTATTAGGAATTACGAAAGAGAAATGTAGTAAAGGATCGATATATTTAATGCTGCATGTTATAACAGCAACAAGATTGGTGTATGCGCAGATTTGGAAAAATAGAGATACCCCCTCTGAAGAAGAGATAATAAAGAAAATAATGGTCTGCGCAGAAATGGAGAGACTGACACTAGAACTTAAAAACAAAAATGAGACAGAATATTACAAAATCTGGAACCAAATGTACCAATCGTTGGAAATGAGGAAAAGGAGTCGGAACAGAAAATATTGAGGATTTGTAAAACTGAAACTGGACAATACTTATACAAATATACAAATAAGAAATAAGGGTTGTGTTTATAACATCAGTTGTAATGTATGATGAGTAGGAAATGTATCTGCTATTATGTTAAAATATGTATGGAAATGACAAAGACAGGAAGGTCGCACTGTAATGTTTACTTAATAAAAATTAAAAAGAAAAAAGAAATTTAATGAACAGACAAATAAATAAATATCTGGAAATAAGTCTCATTGAACTTTTCTGAATTGCAAATCCACAATTATGCTTTTGATTAATCCACAGTTTAAACTCATCAACTCTTTGAGTACATTTTTATTACGAAAAAGAGATTGGTTTCAGATTTTTTGGTCATTGATTTTATTACACACAGAGACACAAAAGCACACCAACCAATTCTAATAGGATCTGCCCCATTTTCTAATACAATCAATACATACCATTGCATGAATATTGCAGTTTTTAAAGACCTGACCACAAGACAATAACTACCCTTCTTGCTACCCTTCTTAAATAAATGCTCATTTTATGTCTCGATTTGTTTAAAGAAGATTTCATCAGCTGGGCAACCTGCAAATCAGTGGAACTACAACTTCCATAACGCTTCAGCTGAATCAATCTAAAGAGATTAAAAAGAAGCAAAAGATGATGAAAATGGATTTCAGAAGTTATTTTTCTTGATTCCACATTACTTCCCTGTCCTTTGCCACCCTGTAACTCACATTATCAGACTATTTTTGCCTAGTCAAAACACAGGCCAAAAATAACAAGAAATGTAGATAGATGAGCAGTGTCACAGACAGATTAAACTTCAAAGAAAGAAAGTTTGCAGGAACTAGAGGTGAACATTCCAAATCTCTATGAGATGGTGTTGGAATGTGTCATTGTAAAAGCTGAGAGCCTTAACAAGTTAAATTTTTGAATAGCATGTGCTTCAAGGGGGTTTATTCTTGTACCCCTGCTTGTGAATTGCACAGATGTCAATACACTTCCCTCTTGGGATTTTTTTGCACACCTTTTATACCAGAATACACACTCAGATAGAAATGGGACTCCTGGAAGAGCCATTCTAGAGCAAGGGTCCCCAACCCCTGGGCCACGGTCCACTACCACAGCCTGTTTGAAATTGGGTTGCGGGAGAATGGGCAAGAACACGTGTGTGAAGCTCCACTTGCATGAGTGGAGGGTTCTTGAGTTTACACATGAAGCTCCATTCGTGCCAATGGAGGTTCGTGCATGAGCACCCTTTGCTTCATGCTCAAGCACAAACGCCCACCGCTTGCACGAGTGGAGCTTTGCACATGAGCGCAAGCACCGTATGCTTGCACACAAAGCTCCATTTGCACAAGTGAAGGGCATGTGTGTGCCACTCACACAAATGGAGCTATGCGAGCCAATCACACACACCCTGAGGACATAGATAAACTTCCAAGTGCTTCACCGACCCTCTAAAAGGATGCAAAATTGCAAATGACCAGCTGTCTGCAAAGAATATAAATCCTTTCATTCCCCACTATCCTGTCAGAGTTGAAGAAGCTTCTTGGATGAGATGTGAAACGTCTTCAAAAGAAAAAACAAGGCAGTCCAGTTGCCTCCTGAAAAAGCATCTTTGGGACAACCATGACCAGGATGATTGAGAATCTCTACAGACTTTTAGCTATACAATTTGGGATGAACACCCTTGGAATGGTGTGGGAGTAGGAATGGATTTCCAGAGGAAAAACTGCAGACTACAGGAACCAGGAGCACCACTCAGGTGACCCCAAGGACACAGATAAACCTCCAAGTGCTTCAACAACCCTCTAAAATGATGCAGATTGCAACCTTTCTGCAAAGAATATAAATCCTTCCATTCCCCACTATCCTGACAATTTGGGACGAACACCCTTTGAATGGTGTGGGAGTAGGAATGGCTTTCCAGAGAAAAAAATGCAGACTACAGGAACCAGGAGCTCTACTCAGGTGACCCCGAGGACACAGATAAACCTCCAAGTGCTTCAACAACCCTCTAAAAGGATGCAGATTGCCAGCTGTCTGCAAGAAATATAAATCCTTCCATTCTTCACTATCCTGTCAGAGCTGAAGAAGCTTCTTGGATGAGAAGCAAAACGTCTTCAAAGAAAAAACAAGAAAGTCCAGTTGCCTCCTGAAAAAGCATCTTTGGGACAACCATGACCTGGATGACTGAGAATCTCTACAGACTTTTATAAATATGGGTAATCTTTAACTTACGATTGCTTGCTTAGTGCCCCTACGAATTTATCATGAACTCCAAAAAACATACTTACAACCTGGATTCATAGTTCTAATACCCTCCCCAAGTCACATTCTTGAATTTTGGGGATTTATATCTGTTTGCAGAATCCTGCAATCACATAACCCCGATTTATGATGGGGTTTTTTTTTCTGGAAACTGGTATTTACTTCCAGTTTCTGGCAAAAAAATGTCCTTTGTTGACCATGGATTCAATTAATAACTTTTGCTTAATGACTAATACAGTATGTTCACTGTAAAACCAGCCTGCTTGCTTAACAACTACTGCAAAAAAAAGGTCATAAAATCAGATGCTGTTGCATGACGATCTGTTTAACAACCAACACAACTTATGGCTGTAATTCCAGACTCAATTATAGTTTTAAGTTGAGAATTTGTACAAAGGTGGAAGAACATTCATTTCTTAAGAACTGCACAACTATCTGAAGAACTTTCTATATTTGAACAGGCATTTTATTATGTGGAATCTTGACTGGGATATTATAAATTTTGTCTAGATAGAAGAGGGAAAATTGCTTTGCAAAGTGCATAGTGTATCTATCAGAAATTTCTTATAGAATCTGGCCGGGTCTTGGTTAAGTGCACTGTGTAAAGACGGCTGCTAAGTCTTTGGAAAGCTAAATTATGGGGCTACATTTGTGATGCTTTACACGTTTATCAGAAAGGAAACTCCATGGAATACAGTGAGGAAATAGAGATATAATTGTAAGGCGTGTCGAGTGGCTAACTAGCTCTCATTCTTGACAAGTATGTGCATCCTGTGGTGGAAACAGAAATTTCAGGTGCTTTTGCGTGCAATATGAAGCCTGTGATAATTTGCATCATAGTTCCATCTAAGCATCAGCAGCTAGGTTCTGTGGGAATTACTCTAAATGTTGGCAACAAATTAGTTGGTACTATCTCAGATGAAAGAGGAAATAAAAATTAAGCTTTTCTCTATGTCAGATGATTAAAAGCTGTCATAAACAAGTCAGTAAAGCTTTCCCTAGACAACAGCCCAGTTTAATCTTAACAAAGATGCAAGATGTATGTCCTTTGTACAAACAAGCCATTAATATTATGGTCTCACTGGCTCAAGACTTACAGTTCTACATGGGTACCTTTGTCCAATTCATTTACAAATAATTTTCATCCTCAATCTTCCTAAACCTTATTTTTTAAAATGTTTTATTCCTTGCAATTGTACCAGTTGGTGTATTTTACTCATTTTTCCTTCTTATATCATTTGTTTTAATGTTTGCAAGATCTCTGGAATCATTCAGAAGTTGTAGATCTGATGGTGTCATTGCCAGTTGTCCTCAACTGGTTATTTGTAAAAGGCAGCCTTCACAAATTCCCAGAAGAGCTGTCTGTTTAAAAGAAGTGTCTGCATGAAGAGGTAACAGTTAACTGCCTAAAGCCACTTGTGGGAAAACTAGAACAATGACAAGTGAAAGTTACCTACAGCGATATAAACAAAGCAATACGTTTTAACCCACCAATAATTCTTCTCAAGACATTTTACCAAGTTTTGAATTCCCCAATCAAGCTGTTTTTCTTTTTTTTAAATAAAGGTATATTATCTTCGATTTGGTTATTATTTCATTTATGTTGTTTTTTCCTTTGTGACAATCTGATCCAGTCTTGGCTCATGAAGAAGGGGAAAAAAAACTGTTGACGAAGGAATCCATCCAGAACCTCTGAAATCTTAGATTCTACGTAGCCAGATTTGTTGCTGAAGATAAATATTCTAATAGGGAAATCTTTCATGTGATTGCATGAACTTTCTACTTTAAGCAACAAATATTCTTAGGCTCTGTAGTTTAGTTAATGAGAACCCACCAGTATGTAGTCTGAGTGCTGGCTTTGAACAATGTTTAATAACTATAATGGAGAGTTCTCTAAAAATATTTTTAAAATCTACATTCTGTGACTGTGAGGAACCATTTACAGGTAGTTCTCAACTTACAACTATTTGTTTAGTGACTATTTGAAGTTACAATGGCATTTTAAAAAATGACTTATGACCATTTTTCACATTACGACCGTTGTGGAGTTCCTGTCCATGATCATGTAATCATTCGGATGCTTGGCAATGGTGATGTATTTATGACAGTTGCAGGATCCCAGGGTCATATGATCATCTTTTGCGACCTTCTGCCAAGCAAAGTCAATGGGGAAGCCAGATTCACTTAACAACCATGTTACTAATTTAAAAATTGCAGCAATTCATTTAAGAACTGTTGCAAAAAATGGTTGTAAAATGGGACAAAACTCATTTAACAACAGTCTTGCTTACAAATGGAAATTTTGGGCTCAACTGTGGTCATAAGTCAAGGAGTCTGCTATATGGGAACTACCTTAATGTTAAGTTGGTTGCTGGACATTGCTGGACATGTGTGTGCATGTGTGTGTGTGTGTGTGTGTACATAGTAACGATATATAACTATATGTAGTATATCTATCTTTATCTATCTCTCTATCTCTCTATCTCTCATCTATCTATCTATCTATCTATCTATCTATCTATCTATCTATCTATCTATCTATCTATCATCTATCTATCTATCTATCTATCTATCTATCTATCTATCTATCTATCTATCTATGTCAGCTCTAAATGTATGCTGTGAATGTTGCCATATATTTACTGAATCTATTATTTGGGATTCGATCTATGATTTTACAATGCTGGTTCTTGGGCAGTTTTAAGGTACTGTGTTCTTGGGTAGTTGTGTTCTTCTTTATTTTAATTTCTTATTGAATATTGATTACTGTTGACATTTTAGCATCATTTGATGACATTTCAACCATCCAGCATCTTTTAATTGCAGCTGGAAGGAGGCAAATCCACCCACCCATCTATCTATCTATCTATCTATCAATCATCATCTGTCTGTCTGTGTGTCTGTCAGTCTGTCTTAACCAAAACATTCTGCCAAGTCTTTCCCCATAACTGAAAGAAAAAAAATAAACATTTTCAGGTTATAAAACTGAAAATAGTACACAGTGAAATTTAACATTTTTTCTTTTAAGTATATTATATGTAATATCCAAACTATATACTATATATGCTGTTGGGACACTCTCATTAAAAATTGACATCAACTTTATCTTGACATGAGTTTTGTGCTTGTTTTCCTGATAATAATTTTTTTAGAAAAGCTATGTATACCCAATTCTTTGTGTGTCTATACTAGATTTGTGTTTCTCAGGCTTAGCAGCTTTAAGATGAGTGGAATTCAACTCCCAGAGTTCGCCAGCCAGCCTTGCTAGAAAATTCTGGGAATTGAAGTTGACTCATCTAACGTTGCTCAGGCTGAGAAACACTATACAAGACAGAGAAAGAACTAGTTAATTATTGAGAAAGTTTGGTGATATAAATTATACAAAAAGGATGATAATCATAAATGTTGTATTTTATTGGAGTATGGTTAGAAGGTTGAACAGCTTATAAGTAAGACATAAGTAGAAGCCCATAGTATTTTATTGCATATTTTTCTTTAAGCTGGAAAAATATCAATCTTGGAGGTTGATAGCTATATAAGTGTGTCCACAGAAACACACTTATTATACAGCCATGCAACCTCCAAGGTCAAGATTGAGATGGAGGAACAGCTTCCTCAAAGCCTCCTTTCCTCCTAACAACCAGCTGCCATAGACTGCATGGGAACTGTGAAACTAGGAAATTGCTAAATAGTTTGCGCACTGGAGCAGGAAGATCAAAGGACAATATTAAAAAATGGGCCTTCCCAGTGGAAAATACTCTGTGTGATTATGGAGAAGAACAATTAATCTCACATATACTATGGTGCATACAATGTCCTTCAACAGGTACAGAGGAAGTCCTAATTCTGCTGAGAGAAAATGCTATTGACGTGGCCCAATACTGGGTGAATGTCATTTAGTTTTAATATATTAATAATGCAATCGCAATAGCACTTAGAGTTATATACCACTTCATAGGGCTTTACAGCCCTCTCTAAGCGGTTTACAGCATCAGCATATTGTCCCCAACAATCTGGGTCCTCGTTTTACCGACCTCGGAAGGATGGAAGGCTGAGTCAACCTTGAGCCGGTGAAAATCGAACTGACGAACTGCTGGCAGCCGGTGGTCAGCAGAATTAGCCTGCAATACTGCATTCTAACCACTGCGCCACCACAGCTCTTATCCTACTTATTTTACATACTGGTTGTTTTTTTTTACATTTGCTATATTTTTATGAACTATTTCATTTGCTCGGTGTTGAATGTTATATGTTTATAATTTCAAGGTGCTTGTGACATGAATAAAGAAATCTGGAATTCCTTGTTGTACTGGTTGAGTAAGTCTATGCGTAGCTATCTTTTCCAAGATTTTATTAATCATTGCATTTTAGAAGTCTGTGTGAGATGTTTCAAGATACATGCCATGACTTCTATACTAGAGCTTCCCTTCCATTTTTCAAGATCATCATCTTCAGAAGTTTGATCTAGTCAGAATTTCCAATCAGCATAGATGATGGCATCAAGAAGTTGTAATTAGACCGTATTATAAATAGCTTATCTTTTATCTGATTCTGTGAGGATTCCAGTAAAAAAACAGAGTAACTATTTGATTATTTTCTTGATGTGAGACCAGCAAAGGAAGTGACATAGCTTCAGGCATTGCTCCAAAGGTAGGGAGGTTGGTTCAGAGTTGTAAGACAATGATCCCTTTTAAATCAATCTCTTTCTCTGCATGCATTTGATTTCCTCTTATTATGCATTCTCTATACATGCCCTGGAGAACAGAGCTGATATAGGCAATTTAGAGCTGGCCCAACAGATTACATGGAAGACGGCTAAACTCTTCCTTATGTCTTGGAAAGGTTGAGTTAAAATATTTATTAAAATTGGTTCTCCCTTTAATTTGTGACTTGGTCATTTTGAGGACTTCTATGTTGACATTTGGGAATGAATGTTACTTTGCAAGAAGACTAGATGTTATATAATATGTACAGTAGAAAGAATTGGCTAGATCACAACATGACACCACTCTGGATCCAAATGTATTAATTTTGGAATATGATTAGGAAATGTTTTTCCTTGCACATAAGCAAGCACTTGTACACGTACATCATGAGGCTCTACAACTGTAGCCAGTCCCTCAAACCTTAGCCATGTCCCTTAAAACTCTTCCAGGACATGCCACCAAATTGTAATTTTAAGTGTGAAGAAATAAAAATGATTAAAGACACAGAGATAAATTATATTAACTATATTTTATTATGTCAAATAAAGTCTAATGTTTGTTTCTTCCCATTTTGTCCTGCATTTCAGTGTGTGGGTCCCAGCATGCCAATCAAGCTGTGAAGAATTGTTTAGAATGATTATTCATGTAGATTTTCCTACCTTATATAAACGTCCATTGATAAGAATAATTACTGTTATTTGTGACTTCCCTGACAGTTCTACAGTAATGTTAAGAAACAATGGCCAATTCTAGTAGCATTTGCTATTTAACTTGCCATGCTTTATGCCAAGACCTGAGGCCCTGTCCCATCCATTTCTTTCTTAAGGATGGTTTTAAGCAGGTTGAAACACATCTGGGAAAGAAACTTTGTCTTTTGTTGTTCAAGACGCTGCTTTTAGCCTTCCAGGGTCCACACCTGTTTCACTGTCATTCTGTATTACTAATGATTGAGGCATATGAAGTGGCTCTGGTTTCTTCTTGTGACACTAGAGGTGATTTATTCAAATAAGACAAACTATATCTCCTAAACTGCAATGTACTAAACTTTGTAGTTATTTTTTTTGCTTCTTCCTACAGTTGTCTACTATAGAACCTTGTTCAGGCTTGTTATAATTTGGCAAAGCTACACACAGTATTTTTTTTTTTTTTTTAAAAATTGGTTGCAAAACTCCATAGAAAAGAAGGTCTTCAGTCAAGTTTTCCTTTGCCTGCTCAGGTTCCAGTTCAATTTCCATGAAGTTGGAGGTTTTCTTAATAGTCTATTAACAGGGTGTATTCCAGCTTTACCCATGGCTGTTCCAAACCATTATCTTTCAACCATTCATGATAAGCCTGGTCAAGAAAAATAGAAAACTAGGAAAACTGGGAAAACTAGGAATTCCATTTAGTTACTCCGTAACTTTATTGCTGAAGAATTTCCAGGAATTCTACTTAGTTACTCCATAACTTTATTGCTGCAAAGCATAATAACTGTATCTTGAAAGCCAATCGAGGTTTCTTTCTGTCCTAGCATATGCTTGCAACCATTCATTTAGTGAGCACTCAAAGTTACAATGGCACTGAAAAAAGTGACTTATGACTGTTTTTCACGCTTATGAGCATTGCAGCATCCCCATTGTTGTGATCAAAATTTGGGTGTTGGAAACTGGCATGTATTTATGACAGTTGCACCATCCTCCGTGTCATGTGATCACCATTTGCAATCTTCCCAGCTGGTTTCCAACAAGCCAATCCAATGGGGAAACTAGAATCATTTAATGACCATATGATTCACTTAACAACCGCAGTGATTTGCTTAACAACTCTGGCAAAAATATCGTAAAATGAAGTCACTTAACTGTTTTGCTGAGCAATGGAAATTTTGGGCTCAACTGTGGTTGTAAATCAAGGTATACCTGTATTAAACAACATCAAGAAAGGATTATTTTAAGTTTCTTTCTCATGCTTTCTTCTATCTCTGAATTATATAATTTTTATCCTGAACAAGTTGGTCATATTTTCTCCAAAATCAGAACTAAATATTTTTTTACACTATCCTCTTACTGTTTATGTCAAAGATTTGTAAGAGACAGATTTTTTAAAGAGAAAAAAAGATAATCCAGATTTCCCTAACTCTTAAATGGATCAGATAACAACTACTTTCCATTGCCATGCTGGACAATGATGATAGAAGATACAACCCAATTATACTTGTGTGCTAGTTAAAGAGATTGGAATAAAAGTATAATTCCTCCATGTCTCTGTCATTAATACATTTATTATACAGTTACTTAATTAGGTATCTTTGAGTTGGCTTTGGCCCCCAGTAACTACCATTAATAATCTCAATCTACTAATAACTTGTGCAAGGACATTCTAGCAAATTCTTTGGTCCTATCACTCCATCCCTCCATCCCTCCTCCATTAATCTTATTGTCTTCTTTTTTTCTACTTCTCTTCCATTTGAGCAACTTGAGTTTCTGCTTGCTGATCAACGGAGTGTTGGCATTTATTTGATCCAAGACTGACTAATTGGTTCTTTTTACTATCCATGCTATTCTTAGCAGTTGTCTACAATTTCCTATCTACATGAGTACATGTGTAACTCCATGCAGAATCACACAATATCTAGAGTCACATATTAAATCTGACCATAATCTGGTTTGTTTGGCATTGCTGAGGTGATATGTGAACCCTGCTATTAACTTTTGTTATAATGGTTTATGGTTTAGTACTATGTGGCAAACTAGCGAATGCGTACTTAAGAAACTATAGTTAAGCAAATCATACTACAATGTTTAAATCCAATTAATTATTAAATAGGAATGAGTAATAGACTTCCCATTACAGTAGTGATCCAAAATTTGGCACCAAACTGCAGCAAAAATATTGGTATGCATTTGAAGTATATTGGTCCTAATCTTACATATCTCTCTTATTTACTTGGATATTAGAATTATCTACTTCACTGATGGGATGCCATAGAGTGCCTCTCTCAACTAATTGCATCCAAAGAAAGGCTTTGTTTCATCCTTGAACTTTCTAAGCATTCCCAGGGCTTGGAGTCAGGCACTCCCAAAGAGGTGATTCATGCCTTGGCCTTGAGCAAGTCTCATCACTTGCTGCTTTGTGTTTCAGATTCTCACTTCTGTCTTTCCGGGTGATATTCCCTCCCCCTTCTCAACCCCCCCCCCATTGTCTGGGATTGGAAAACAGATGCTCCTTTTCTTGATTTATAAGCTCAGAGAGCTGCAGTCTGATCCTTTATCCAGTTCTCCTTTGCCTCAAAGAATCTTGAACAGGGTTGAAAGACATGATGCATAGTAATGGTAACAGTATAGTTAATAGAAGTCAACTGGGTAGGTAGATGATTTTTAATCCTGGATTTAAGGGTCTTATGCAGATGATGAAGTGGGAACTTTAAGTGGTCATTATTTCAGCAATCAGAAATTGTCCTGCCATGTAGAGTCTCACAATTTAAAATAGTTTTAAGTTACACCAACATCACGACTGCAAGAATAGTTTTCTTCTGCTGTCCCAGTGCTAAGGACATTGCCTTGAGAATAAGCATCCTTATTTTAAAATGGGTATGGGGGAATAATATTATACACTTTTGCTTCTTAAACCCGTAAGAAAAACAACAGCTTCAGAAATATCTACCCTCTATCGGTTTGTGGAGTTTAGGATCCCAGCTGGAAGCCTCAAGAGTATTTTCTCCCCACTCTATCACTCTGGCTTTGTCGTAAAGTGGCGTCTTAGGATTGAAGACATTTTCTCATCCTTTTTTCTGCGGTCCCTAAAATACTCCTCTGATGGGTTGCCAACATTGGGGAGTTGATTTTGTTAAAAATGGATGGCACCACTTAAGACAGGCTTGAAAACAAAAGAAAAACAAAGCAGTTCTCCTTCCCATTTTACAGACAAGTTGGCTGAATTAAATCTTTATTCGCTTCTGTTGAAGCCAGAGGGCTTTCCAGCCATCTGAAGGTAGCTTAAGGAGCCAGGGGTGTCTGCAGGATGGTTAAAAAAACAGTAAATAGAGTAGCTGGAGTGGTACAGTGAAAGTTCTCCCCATTTTTTAAATGAGCATCACACTTTTTTCACCAACTCTGAGGAGCACAGAACAAGCTGCCATGGTAACCACAGCACTCTCTAACTCAGTATTTTTCAAACTGACAACTTTATGCTGTGTGGATTTCAACTCCCAGAATTCCCCAGCCACCACGCTAGCTGCATAATTTTGGAACATGGAGTCCACGCATCTTCAACTTGCCAAGTCTGAGAAACACTGCTCCAGCTGTTGTCATGATCCAACTTTTGATGCCTGAGGCAACATCTTCACTATTCTTACTGGAAAAACCAGTTCTAAAATGGGGAAAAACTGGAAAATCCTGTTCTGTTGTATGGAATATGGCCCCATTTTCTTTCCTTTCTTGCCCCACCTACTGTAGCTTGGCCCCTGTAGAAAACACCAGCTCTTAATCATGCCAAATTTGCTATGAAATTGTTCTTAGGTGCACTGTTCAATTTGGACTACAGTAGACACAGGTATGCGGTGACAAGGGACACATAGACAAGGGACGCGGTGGCTCAGTGGCTAAGATGCTGAGCTTGTCGATCGGCAGTTCAGCGATTCAAATCCCTAGCACCGCATAACGGAGTGAGCTCCCGTACTTGTCCCAGCTTCTGCCAACCTAGCAGTTCGAAAGCACGTAAAAAATGCAAGTAGAAAAATAGGGACCACTTTGGTGGGAAGGTAACAGCGCTCCGTGCGCCTTCGGCGTTTAGTCATGCCGGCCACATAACACGGAGACGTCTTCGGACAGCGCTGGCTCCTCAGCTTAGAAATGGAGATGAGCACCGCCCCTTGAGCCAGAAACGACTAGCACGCATGTGCGGGGGAAACTTTATCATTTTTAGACATAGGTCTCTGATGACATGGGGAAAGCCACTCTCCTGGTTTTGTCCAGGTAAAAACCAGTATAAAAAATTCAGATTTTTATAGATAGCGTAACTAATTCCTCCAAACTACAGGGGGCATCTTCTCAAGGGCTGTCTGTGTTTACTATTGGATATATGAAATGGTTTTATTTTAATTGGGACATGTCATTTGTTGCAGAGGTGGGTCCCTCCCAGTTTGCTATACAACCGGTAGCAAACCGCTGGTGATGTCATGGAGCCGGTTCTGTTGGTGCCGGTCTGTGGACACTGCCATCTATTTTTTGGATTATTTTTTTTTATTTTTTTTTATTTTTTTTTATTCTGTGCTTGCGCAGAAGCCGATGTTGGGGGTGGTATTTTTTTTTTTTGGTTTTTTTTTTTGTTTTTTTTGCTATTTTTTTTTCTTCTGCGCATGCGCAGAAGCCGAGTCCCCGGCACTTTTTTTTAATATTTTTGCAAATTTTTGTCACTGCGCATGCGTGCGCGTGCCCGCGTGGCACAGCCACGCATCGCACAATGCGTGTGCAGCCACGCGGCGCGGGAGGAAGCAAACCGGTGACAAGGTAAGTTAGAACCCACCCCTGATTTGTTGTTGTTTTAACAATTGGACTTTACAGGCAAGTGCTCTGCATGCTATCCTGTCAAGCACAACTTCTTTCAATTGTTGGATGTTTATCTTTGTATCAGTTTTGATGTTATCAACCCAGTGTGTGTTCTTTGCTCGCCCCTTCTTCTTGCTCCACTATCCATTCTATGACATGACATATTTATAAAATAGCCTTTGTGCAAAATCTGGGACTTACATCAGAAAGTGCAGAAAGAGCCCTCAAATTAAAATGGCCTCCATTCTTGCAAATGAAAAGGCTGCAGCCTTCAATTATTCTCCCCGGAGCTGAACTCCTATAACCCTGCGGTTAGTAAATTATAGGATGGAAAGAAACAGGGGAAATGTCTAGAGATGAAATACAACTTTGACATGGAGGGTTTTAGTAGTGAAAAAGGAGGCAATCTACAGTATACGTTAAACCAAAAGCTAAGTAATTCTAAATTTTGCATGTGATAACTTTTGGGAGAACGGTTAAAAATGTACAGACATTTTTAACTGCTTTGATGGGTTTTATACAAAATAAAATAGCAAGTTTTATTATATTTTTAAAGCTCCCCCCCCCTTCATTTTACATGTACCAATGTGTCCAACCTGCTATGTATCTGCATCTGCTAACAATTTGGTTTGGTTTTTGTGTGTCTATATGAACAGGGAGTTCTTTTACCGGTTTCCCAAAACCCACATGAGCTAATACAACCCACGAAATAATGTTAAGGGTAGCCAAGGGAGGTCTTTAGATATCTAAGTATGCTCCTGAAATTAAATGGCCACCATGCCTACACTGTGCAAGTAATTGCCTTCCTAATTTTCTATGTAGTCTCAGTTTGCAATAATTCCTGACCCTCTCAACATGCCTATCCTTACAATGTAATATTCACTTTTTCTGAAAGCTCTTGATGACTCAGAATTCAGAAGACTGTTAGCTATTTAAATAGCATTAAGATAAAATATTTTATTTTTGTATTTTTCGAGTTTGTTTGAAACCTGTGGATTGGCACAGCAGTCCTGTTGCAACCCACCCACCTTCAAAAACTGTCAAGTGATGAATCTGTCATAATTTTCTTGGTAGAAATTCAGTGCATCCCATCCAACCTTAAAAGGAAGGGCAGAGGCAGAAAACAGCTCTATCTGATGTCACTCGAGATGCAGGAGTTATTATAGTCCTTCAAGTTTTTGCAATGTGTTCCTGAAAAATATTCAGAAGCAGAAACTAGTGCAAAATGAAACAGCTAGGCTGCTAACTGTGCAAGAAAAGAGGCCTTTTGGCCTTTTGGCCTTTGGGGGCACAATTTATGGTATTGTTAATTGCCCTCTACTGAGCTACAACGATTTGTAAGAAAAATCCTTATGAAGATCCATCAGATGCCCATTTCAGGGATGGGTTCTAAATTTTTTTACTACCAGTTCTGTGGGCGTGGTTTATTTTGTGGGTGTGGCTTGATGGTCATGTGACAGGCATTGCTTCATGGTCATGTGACTGGGTGGGCGTGGCCAACTCAATGTCACTCACGTCAAGGGGTGCCTCTCCTGGCCCCTCCCCTCCCAGCCATTCCTTGTCATACCCAGCCTCAACGTATCTACAGTTCTGTAAAAATGTTCACCTTTTTTCAACTTTATTATCTACATACTATAGATGTACTTTCATGGACCACTGAAAGGAGGAAATGGCTCACATGCTTTGCCCAAGAGTGTGATAGGCAACAGGCTTTTAAGGGGCTGCCAGAAAGAAGGGGGGGCAATGTATTTTCCAAAGCACCAGAAGGCAAAACAAGAAGCAATGGATGGAAACTGAACAAAGAGAGAAGCAACCTAAAACTAAGCAGAAACTTCCTGACAGTGAGAACCAATATAGGTGCAGAAATATTTCAGTCATAATTACA
>QLTV01001699.1:878365-889952 GCA_003457575.1 Thermophis baileyi
AATCCCACACAGTTTTTTTTTGCCTCTCTCTCTCTCTCTCTCCCCCTTCCTCCCTCTTTCTTTCTTTCTTTCTTTCTTTCTTTCTTTTCCTCTTTCTTCCTTTCTTCCTTTCTTTCTCTGTCTCTTTCTTTCTTCTCTCTCTCTCTCACACACTCTCTCACACACCTCTCTCTCTCACACACTCTCTCTCTCTCTCTCACACACACACACACACACACACACATATCCTCTTTCTTCCTTTCTTTCTCTGTCTCTATCTTGCTTCTCTCTCTCCTTGCAGAAAAGGAAAAGAGAGAAAATCAGGGAGCTAACAGGAAGTGAAAAGTATCTCCTCCTGTAGTCGGGGCAAGGCTAGGGGCTGCTTTAGTGCGATCTGACACTGGGAAAGAGAGACTGGAGGCCCGATCGCTTTAATGCTCTTCGGCAGAGTGCAGCAGGTCTCCTTCCCCTGCTGCCAGCATCGGACTTACATTTTACATCTTCCACGCGCCTCTGCCAGCCTGAATACGGGATCTGTGGCTGCCTATGAAGGTAGGCTGATGGCGGACAGCCCTTTGGGGACATGCAGCCACTGTGCTGGTGCTGAGAGGGGCAACAGCGCTGCCGGAGGATGTCCCAGAACTGACCTTGTGGTATGCACATGCAGCAGCCCAGGAACATCCACCTGCCCTCCCGTAGCATTCACTTTCTTCCTTCTCCCATCGCTGCCATTGGAGCAGAGACTGCTGCTCCGCTGCAGTGTGCATGGGCAGCCCAGGGAGGGAGGGCAGCAGATGTCCCGGGCCTGCACCGCAGCGGAGCGCGAGCAGCAGTCTTGGCTCCAATGGCGGTGACGGGAGAAGGAAGAAAGCGAATGCTCTGGGAGGGCAGGCAGATATTCCTGGGCTGCTGCACATATGCACCTCATGTGCAGCCCTGGGACAGGTGTAGCAGCCCTGGAACGCAGCCGCCCCTCTCAGCACCAGCACAGCAGCTGCGTCTCCCATCACGGATCGTGGGACCCGACCTCGGAAGGTAAGCGGGCATGGGGGACTGGTGGGAAGGCTGCGTGGAAGGCAGGCAAGCATTGCAGGGCCGCGAGGAATGGAGTAGGCTGCTAACTCCCTTCCCCATGGCCCATGGCCGGGCGTCTCTGACATGCTTGCCCGCCTTCGATCCTGATGGGAGCTCCAGCCGCAGCGGTGGCAGAAGGAAAGTTGCAGAACGGTGGCAGCAGTGCTCCAGGATGGCCCTCAGGGCCCTGGGAAAGTGCACAGCAAGGAGTTGCCACTTTGGGTCCTCCCGGTCCGGAAAATGCTGCGGCGCAGCGCTTTCCTGATGGGAGTGAAGTCGGACCCAAAGCTAAATTTTGCTGTGCTGCGAAATATGTTTTCCCATTCCCAGCAAGAGTAGCAGGGGAGGGCTGACCTGGAAAGCACATGGAGCTGCTCCTTGGCCCCAGCCATGCATTTTCAAGCCCGGGCTGCTTGGAGTGAAAAGCTATTGCAATAGGCCGAGCTTGAAAACACATGGCTGGGGCCGAGGAGCGGTTCCTCGTGGACGCTGGCTTGCCTTCCTTTCCACCACCAGCCATGGGAGGAAGAAGCTGAGGAACTGCGGGGACATGAGACGAGGAACTGCGGGGAGCCTCCCGCTTGTTGCACCCCCCTCCAACCCTGATCTTTTCTTCCGCTGCCGCCTCTTCCTTCTCTCTCCTCCCCGGCACGCTCCACGAAGTCGCCCTCCGAGTGCTGGCGCGCTTCGCGGTGTACGTGAGCCGGGGAAGTGGTGGCATGGAAGGCCTCCCCAGGCTCGCGTATACTGCAAAGCCCGCCCGCACTCTCAGTAGTTTCTTGGCGCCCCCTACAGTCCGTGCCCCGCGAAGTCGCAGCTTACTTACCTTTAGGCAGCTGCAGGAGGAGACAGCAGTAACGCAGGCAGCAGACGTGAGGGCGAGGCCAGTAGAGGAAGTGGGCCACGTGGTGACTGCACGGCGTGGTATATATAGGGCTCTCAGACTCAGAGGCGGGGTGATTGGCGAGCCAACAAGTCAGTGAGCGCCGGGCGGGTAGGCAGGTGGGGCAAGCATGGTGCAGACAAGCGGGGCGAGTGAGCGGCGACCGGGCGTGCGGGACGAGCGAGTGGAATCTGCACGGGGGGGGGAGTGAGCGGAACCGGCTCAGGGACGTGGCCAGGCTGCTGTTACTGCCAGTTCGGAGAACCAGTCCCTATTTTTACTACTGGTTCTATAGAACCGGTCCGAACCAGCAGGAACCTACCTCTGGCCCATTTGGTGGGACATGGAATCGTTCCTGTCTTTCGGTAAATATGGTAAACATCCTTTTGGGTAGGTCTTTGAAGATGACTTGTGTTAGATCGGAGGTTGCCGGGCTGACAGAATGGAGGCGAGGCGAGGGTTTCAAACAGGAATGCTTTTATTCTGTGCTTCAGCACCACAGGCATGCAACTAAGAACGGGACACCAACCGGCGTTTGACAGCTCCTTTTATAGTGGAGCTGTCAAACTGCCAGCCAATCGGGACTCCCCACTTTCCCGCTAGCCGGCTGCTTGCGCTTTAGCCAATCAGGCTTCGACAAGCAGCCGGCTTAGCTTTCTTGGCGGGGTTGTAAGTCCGAGGATTTAACATCCCTCACCCCCCCAGATTGCACAGGCGTAGTCGGCTAGGTACGCCGGGCGATGTCAGCTCCGGCCTGAGCGCCGTAGTACGGGGCTGGTGGCTGAAGAGAGAGGAGCTGGTCGAGTGTCTGCCGGAACTCCCTACGGCCCAGGCATGGAGTCGTCTGGTTCTGAAGGCATCGCTGGAACTGGACAGTCAGCAGGCACGGTAGAAGATAAATGGCAGTCGCAGCTCGGAGAAGGTTGAAAATCGGGTTGGTAGACCGGGGCCTGGGAGTGGGTGGAAATTGCCGGAGAGGCTTGGGCCTGGTCCGGAGGAACCAGTCCTATGCAGGGAAGCCGTCATCGAAGTTGGTTGATGTGTCGGCACCACAGGCGGCCATCAGGGAGCTGGACCCTATTAGAGCAGGTCCAGTTAGGTGAATCACATGTCCCGGCAGCCATTTTTGGCCAGCACCAAAGTTAAGGGCAAAGATGGGATCCCCCACTGAGAATTCCCTGGGCCGTTGGTCAGGAACTGGTGGTTGTCCGTGGTCGAAGTTGGGGTGCAGATGGTCCAATGTGGTTCTGAGACGGCAGCCCATTAGTAACTCAGCAGGGCTAACCCCAGTGGCCTGGCAAGGGGTGGTGTGCTGGGCGGTCAGGTAGGTGCAAAGGCTATGATGCCAGTTATCATACCCCAGGTGCCCCAAAGCCTCCTTAGCTGATCTGACTGCTCTTTCAGTCAGGCCATTAGCCGCAGGGTGTGCGGGCGCTGTGGGGGCATGGCGGATCCCTAATTTGGCCAGGAACATTTGGAAGGATGCTGCAGTGAATTGTGGCCCATTGTCAGTAACTACTATATCAAGGAGCCCATGGGTGGCAAACAGACTGTCTAAAATTTCATAATAGCCTCAGAGGTGGTTGTGGTCAGCAAGGCCAGTTCGACCCACTTGGAATATGCATCCACAAGTACTAGGAATGTGCGCCCTTGGACTGGCCCGGCTAAGTCCATGTGAAGCCTGGCCCAGGGAGCCCTAGGGGATTCCCACTCATGGATTGGAGCTGAGGGCGGTGCTGGCCTGGATTGTTGGCAGGTGTGGCATTGAGACTCCCAGGCCTCTATCTCCTGATCCATCCCGGGCCACCAGACATAGTTGCGACCCAGTGCCTTCATACGCACAATACCCGGGTGCGCAGAGTGCAGGCACATAAGAATGGCTTGCCTAACCCCCGGGGGAACTATCATCCTATGTCCCCATAGCAGGCAGCCCTGTTGGATAGAAATTTCATGTTGCCTAGCCACGAAGGGTTGCAATGGGGAAGGAACAGGCCCTGGTGGCCACACCCCCTGCATGCCCAATCCAGAACCTGTGACAGGGTTGGGTCAGCGCTTGTAAGGGAAGCTATCTGACTGGCAGAGATGGGGCCTCGTAGTTCCTCAATGAGGAGAACAGAGGAAGCAGGAGCCGGATCCAAAATGGTTTTGGGTAATGGGCAGCGGCTTAGGCTGTCAGTGTGCCCTAAAAGCTTGCCAGGCCTATATTGAAGTTGGTAATTATACCCAGCTAAGAACTCAGACCATCGTGCCATGCGGGGAGACAGCATTTGAGGGCACTGTCGATCCCCAGCAAGCCCAGGAGAGGCTTATGGATGGTAGCTAGATAAAAATGGCAACCATAGAGGTAATCATGGAAACAACATACTCCAGCCACACATGCTAGTGCCTCCCTATCAATTTGTCCATAATTGCGTTTGGTTTGCGACAGGGTTCTGGAGTAATAGGCTATTGGAGCCTCTGATCTATTGGGCAAGATGTGGCTTAGCACTGCCCCTACCCTGTAGGGGGACGCGTCGCCCGCCAGGATGAGTGGCAAGCGGTCACTATATTGGACAAGGACAGTCTGCGAGGTTAGCAGGTCCTTAACAGCTCGGAAAGCTTTGGCCTCGGCCAGGCCTCAGTGCCAAACTGCCTTAGAGTCCAGCAGCTGGTGTAATGCCACAGAAGCCTTGTGAGGGAGAAATATGGCATAGAAATTGAGCAGGCCCAAAAAGGCCTGTAGCTGAGCCCTAGACACAGGGGTAGGAGCATTTTTGATAGCTTCTAGTTTGGATGGAGCAGGATGGATGCCAGAGGTATCAATAAGAAATCCTAGAAACTCCACCTGAGGCACCCCAATCAAGCATTTGTCTTAAGTTTAAGGCCAGCCTTCCTGAAGCGAAGGAGGACAGCTCTTAATCTAACTAGCAGGTCAGACATTGATGATGCCGAGATGAGGACATCATCGAAGTACGGCACCACCCCCTGCAATCCTTGGAGGAGCCTTTCCATTAGGGATTGGAAAATGCCACGGGCCACACACACTCCAAACTGGAGTCGAAGCGAACCGGCAGCGAGGTAAGTTAGAACCCACCCCTGATCTGCTGGAGTGTGAGGTAGCAGGAGCATACCTCTGCAATTCAGAGACCGATTGCTCAGATAGCTCAGAAGCCCTGGCCTCATCTAATGCTGATTGGAGGGTCAGCTCAGGGCGAGCCAACAAACGACGTTGCAGCCTGAGGTCTCATCAGCTGGTTTAGTAACAGGTCGTCTAGGTCAGAAAACTGACAGTTTAAGGAGGCTGTGCAAAGAGCAGCCACATAGTCATTAATGGATTCACCCTCCTTTTGAAATCTGTGGCAAAAGGCATGCCTGCGAGCTATGCGGGAGGGTGCTGGAGCGTAGTGATTGCGAAGCTTCTCAAGGAGGGTCTCCCATTGCACCTCATAGACAGGCTGAGGAGCTGTCAAAGCCCACGCTGTGGCAAACATCTCCTTTCCACAAAAGCTGAGGAAATAGCCGAGCTTCCTGGGGCTGGAGAGCTCCACAAAATCATTGGCTCGAAGCACACACTCAAAGCGAGTGAGGTAGTCATCCCACGTCTCCGAAGCAGGCTCAAACGGCGAGAATGCTGGCAAAGCGGCCATCCTGAAAAGGACGTATGGAAACGTGAGGTGCCCAGTGACCTATCGTCGCACCGGCTAGTGACCAGCTCTGAAGCGAATCAGCTCAGAGTGACTTGCTGCGAAAGCTGCTCAAGCGAGAGATTCCCCCGGCATCAGGCCAGCCGTTCTCCAATAGAAGCCCCACTCCTTCATCGCCAGTGTTAGATCGGAGGTTGCCAGGCTGACAGAACGGAGGCGAGGGTTTCAAACAGGAACGCTTTTATTCTGTGCTTCAGCACCACAGGCATGCAACTAAGAACGGGACAGCAACCGGCGTTTGACAGCTCCTTTTATAGTGGAGCTGTCAAACTGCCAGCCAATCGGGACTCTCCAATTTCCCGCTAGCCGGCTGCTTGCGCTTTAGCCAATCAGGCTTCGACAAGCAGCCGGCTTGGCTTTCTTTGCAGGGTCGTAAGTCCGAGGACTTAACAACTTGCTTACTTATTTATCTTTTAATTTTACTTGTTATATTTTATATATATCTATAGGAGACTTTCAGGGGTCTCTACCAGGGGTAAAATTCAGCAGGTTCTGACAGGTTCTGGAGAACCAGTAGCAGAAATTTTGAGTAGTTCAGAGAACTGGCAAATACCACCTCTGGCTGGCCCCAGAGTGAGGTAGGAATGGAGATTTTGCAATATCCTTCCCCCAGGAGTGGGGAGGGAATGGAGATTTTGCAGTATCCTTCCCGTCGAGTAGGGTGGGAATGGAGATTTTGCAGTATCCTTCCCCTGCCACTCCCACCAAGCCACGCCCACAGAATCAGTAGGGAAAATTTTTGAATTTCACCCCTGGTCTCTATATAGTGTGGTCAAAGAAGTTAAGAGGAAGGCCATGAAGATGCAGTTGTAGACATCAAGGACAGTTTGATTGTCCATTTTTATTGTAAATAAAATGACTCCACATAAGCCAAGTGAATAGCAAACAAATTTCATTCTGGCTAACCACAGAGCTAACTCCCAGAATCAGGGGTTGAAATTAAAGGAGGGATCAGCCTAGAATCCTATGTAACCACAAGTGGACTAAGTCCAACCCGTCTTGAATGCTATTGACTCTTATCTTACTCCAAGCAGGTTAGTTGAGAAGATTCCTATGTGTAGGCTTTCAGCAATAAATCTGTTTAATTGCACCTTCACGCATGGATCTGGTCTTTTGTGCCTGACATTAATCTTCTCAACTAACTGTTACCACCTGCTTGTTCAGATGAATTACAGACAGCACAGTTTAACTAGTAAAGATTTCTAATTGCTGTTAATGACCTAATTTTAATAATCTAATGAGAGAATTACTATCCATTTCTGTGATCGGACAATATAGCCTAACCAGAGTTAGATGTGGCATTTCCTTTGAATTCAGGTAGTTCTTGACTTATGATCAGTTACTTAACAACCATTCAAAATTACAACAAAGCTGCCCCAAAGCTATTCACAATTTGTTTTTGAAATCATGATTGCCACAGTCATTTGATTGCATTTTGAGGGTTTGGCAATCAGCTTATTTTTACAGATGTTTGTCACATGACCATGATTTAGAATAGAATAGAGTTGGAAGAGACCTTCGAGGTCCTCTAGTCCAGCCCCCTGCTCAAGCAGGAGAACCTATACCAGTGATGGCGAACCTTTTTTTGCTCGGGTGCCAAAAGGGCGCGCGCGCAATAGCACGCATGTGTGTGCCCACACCTATAATGCAATACCCTCTCCCCACGCATGCACACATAACCCCCCTGCGCTGCCCCCCCGCACATGTGCGCAGACCTCACTGAAGCTTCCGGACTTCCGGTAGGCCCGTTAGGCTGTTTTTTGCCCTCCCCAGGCTTTAAGAAAGACTTTGGAACCTGTGGATGGTGAAAAACGGGCCCAACGGGCCTACCGGAAGTTCAGAAATGAACTTCCGGTTGGGCCGTTGGGCCATTTTTCGCCCTCCCCAGGCTCTGGAGGCTTTCCTGAAGCCTGGGGAGGGTGAGAACGGCCACCCCCCACCCTCCGGAATGCCAAAAATCAGCTGGCCAATGTGCACGGAGCTGACATAGGGCAATGCCTCGCGTGCCTCAGATATGGCTCCGCGTGCCACCTATGGCACGCGTGCCATAGGTTCGCCATCATGGACCTATACTATTTCAGGTAAGTGACTGTCCAGTCTCTTCTTAAAAACCTCCAGTGATGGAGTGCTCACGATTTCTGGAGGCAAGCTGTTCCACTGGTTAATTGTCCTCACTGTTAGGAAGTTTCTCCTTAATTCCAGGTTGCTTCTCTCTTTGGTTAGTTTCCAAACATTGTTTCTTGTCCTGCCCTCTGGTACTTTGTAGAATAATTTGACCTTGTCTTCTTTGTGTCAGCCCCTCAAATCTTTTTTGACAGTTTCTGGCATTTAGTTCCAGGTTGCGTCAAACAACACCCACTGGGGAAACACCCACTGGTTCACTTAATGACTGCTGCAAAAAAAAAAGTCAAAAAATTGGATCTGGTCATGCGATGCCTTGAATTATGACCACAATGACTTACAACCATAATGTTGGCCTCAATTACAGTCTAAAATGGAGGATTATAATAATTCTTGCATTCAGACATGGTTAGTCTAGTCATCAAAGGCTTCTTAGGAGAAGGAAATTACATCAGACATTTTAATTAGATATTTTTTTGTCAGGATTCACTTACTTTTACAATTCAGGGAAATTTGACCTCCCCCCCCCCAACAATCCCTCTGGAAATAGTTCTATCTTGTTTATCAAACTTCTATTATAACTTATTGTGGCAGCCTATATTTTCATAATTCCTGATTTCCCAGGCATGTGAATTAACTACAGTGTAGCACCCACATACACCAGGAAATTACGATGAATCATGATTCACTCAGAGGGGGAAAATTAATCTCCTCTTGGGCTTGCATATTCCCATGTTCCTTTTCTCTTCGCTGCAAAAAAGAAATAAATTGTGACCTTTTCCTTTTAAACAACAAGGGCTTATTTGATTTATTTAGTGTATATTTTTGTACCTGTCTCTAACAGGAGTCCAGCAAGGCTGCTCAGGTTCTCACAAACTTAGCTGTTGTTCTTGCGAAAGAAGCTGTCTCCACAGAGCTTTGCAGACTGTTTTATTTCATCTAATCAGTTAAATATAACCACAGTTTAAGTTTACCATATAGCAGTCAGATAATTTCCATCCTGTATGCTCCAAAAATCTACAATACACTAAATTGGAATTGGACACATGACAGTACTGTTATTCTAACACTGAAGCAGAAATTTCCCGCCTTTTTGTGGGGGTTTTGAACAGGGAAAGGTGGTAGGGGCAGCATATAAACTTGTAGTGTCATTCCTCACAATAAACTGTAGCTTATTGAGATATCCATATGCTGCTGTTATATGCTACAGGCCCATTAGCAAAACAGTAAAGAAAAAACAAACTTGTAAACTTGATGGGAGCATATTTTAAAGTGTAGAGCTGGCAAAGCTTAGAAGCTGAGTCATACAACATAAATATTGTATTTCAGAAACCTTATCTTGCTCTGTTTATTGTCAGATGTCTTCCTTCTGCTCAGCCAAATGCAGATGTATATTCAGGGCATGACATATTGTCATATACATTTTAGTTCAGCAGAAAGAGATCTCCAATTTCACTGGCTTCCACAGCTGTATTTCAAAAGCTACAAACAGGAAGAAGATGAAAGAGGAGAAGGCCCTGATGAAAAAATTTACAGGTAGTCCTCAACTTAAGGACTGTTTAGCAGCCATTCAAAGTTACGGCAGAGCCCCCAAAGCTGCTTATGACCTGGTTTCAAAGTTATGACCACTGCAGCCCCCACAATCATTTGCCCTTACAATCGTGAGGATGCTGTAGCATCTTACCACATATCTTCCACATCCCCTCCCATCAGGTTACTGTAGGCCTTAGTCTATTTCCCACCCCACCAGTTTTCATACCCTCTTCCTGACTTACACATTTGAAGATCTCTGGAACACGGGTTAGGAAAGGAGGGCAGGTTGCTCCATTCCTGGGCCATGTAGCACAATCCCGGAAGTGGCCACCATGTTGGAGTGCCCACAATTCAATACAGCCACCCTGAAAATGCTGGTCATTTCCACAATTGTGCCACGCAGCCCAATAATGTTACAACTTGTATTCATATCTTAAACCAAAGCTCCTGCGATCTTTGAAAAGTAAGTGTGCAATTGGTGATAGAGAAAGAGGAGGAGGGTTGGAGCTTAGTAGATTGGGAAACAGGTCTGTGGAGACCTTGAGTGGTGGAAAGTAGAGCACTGAGTATTTCAGGGGGTGCCCTAAGAGACTGGGGCAGGGCTTGCACTAGGCCTCCGAGGGACCCCACAAGGCACCCTCTATTTAACAACCTGCACATTCATTTAGTAACTGCATTGTTAAGAGCAGGGATAGGGGTCATAAGTGAGGCAAACAAATGGGGTTTTACTTAATGGCAATCGTGACTTCTAATTGTAATGGGCAGGCTCCATTATGATTATAGGTCGAGGCTACCTGTTTAAATTAAAATGAAACATATAGAAAACCAAATATGTTATGTATGGCCCGAAGGAACAAAAAGACTACCCTGTTCAAAGGCAGTATTATCAGGTTTCAAATATTACTCTAAAACACAATTTACAAATCACAATCACTAGCATTGTTTACACAATACAGTAAACCATATCACTGTATTAATTAAGAAGGTATACACATCACATTAAGTCATGTTTTGCTTATTCATACTTACTGATTGCTCTAATAGAGATAGTTCTTAACATACAAGAGTTTGTTTAGTGACCATTCGAAGTTACAATGGCACTGAAAAAAGTGACATGATCATTTTTCACACTTATGACTGTTGTGGTCGTATGATCAAAATCTGGACACTTGGCAACTGATTTATACTTATGACAGTTGCAGTATCCCAGGAGCGTGTGATCATCTTTGGTGATTGACAAACAAAGTCACTGGGGAAGCCAGATTCACTTATCAACCGTGTTACTGACTTAACAACTGCAGTGATTCATTTAACAACTGTAGCAAGAAAGATTGTAAAATGGGGCAAAACATATTTAACAAATGTCCCTTTGCAACAGACATTTTGGGCTCAGTTGTGGTTATAAGTTGAGGACTACCTGTATAGATTTTCCATGATTAATATTAATATAAATAGTGAAGCATGCAAACCAGAGTTTGCATTTCCTGCGTTGGATGCAGAGCAATAGCAATAGCACTTAGACTTATATACCGCTTCATAGTGCTTTGCAGCCCTCTCTAAGCGGTTTACAGAGTCAGCATATTGCCTCCAACAATCTGGGTCCTCATTTTAACGACCTCGGAAGGATGGAAGGCTGAGTCAACCTTGAGCTGGTGAGATTTGAACTGCCGAACTGCTGGCAGCCGGCTGTCAGCAGAAGTAGCCTGCAGTACTGCACTCTAACCACTGTGCCACCACGGCTCTTAAGAGAGCACATCTTTCTCCTTCTGTCCTGGGCACTTTTTACAGAGGCACAATTGAGAGCGTTTTAACAAAATGCATCACTGAAGTCCATACAGAGAATGGTAAGGACATCCAAGAAGATTTATAGGAAGCTCGCTTCTTGTTAATCAGGATACCGCTTATAAGCACTACATGCTTAGAGCTTGAAGCATTGTTAGAGACCCCACACATCCACTTCATGGTCTGTTGCTGTTGTTCCCCTCTGGGAAGAGGTTTCGAAGTATCTATAGCAGGACTATTAGATTCTGTAACAGCTTTGATCCTTATGCCGTCTTGTAAACTCGCAGGATTCTTTTTTCACCATGTATATGTATACATTCAAACTAGACTGATGTTTCTCTGCGTCATATATGTGTGTGTATGTGGGCATATGCATAATGGTATTCTCTGAGAGGTGAATGTAATGAAATTTCATTTTAATTTATGCTGATTAGTGTATATTTAAAGTGACAATAGATTCTATTCTATTCTATTCTATTCTATTCTATTCTATTCTATTCTATTCTATTCTATTCTATTCTATTCTATTCTA
>QLTV01001699.1:890011-902067 GCA_003457575.1 Thermophis baileyi
TTCCAATATCTGGATTATTTGAAATCATGATTTATATATAATAATGGCTAATTGCAGACATATACATCACAAACAATACCCCACATTTTAACACCATGTCTTCTGTGAAACCATGTAAAACTTATTATCAAGGGTACTTCTGAATCTCTCCTTATTCTGATTTTGTGTGTGTGTGTATGTGTGCTTTATTTCCTATTGACCTTGCTTTCACTGGGCTTAGAACTGCTAATGAGAAGGTGGCGGTCTACAAAAATGTGAAAATTAAATTTGATTTTCAATACTGCTACTCTTCTTCCACCAATCTTTGCCAAGCAATATTGAATTCCTGGTGTCTCATTTTTCTCCATAAGACTTATTCCTGAACTACAAGCAACAAAATAACTCTGGTTTTCAAGAAAGCATATTTCTTATTTATGTGCCATGAATAACATAAATATACATAAATTTCCTGGGGACATATCTATCTGAATGATAGCCAAGGAAAACCTTTTAGGAAAAGAGTCAATATATTTCTGCATACTGTATCAATTTGACCTTGCTACTATGTTAGCAAGATAATGGATTTTTATATTCTTCTCATAATACTGTAATGTAGTCCTGACTAGCTAGAAATCTGTGGTCTAAGGAAGCACAGATAATACAGAATATCCAGCATCCTAACTTATATACATTTAATTTGTATTATGGGTAAAATGTCCATAGTAGAACTGGGGAGATAAATTCACAAGGTGATTTTGGTAGAAAGTCACAGGCTGAAGTCACTCCTGGGGAATGGATGCTGCAGTACAATCTTAAAAATAAAAAGGATATCATTTTCCTTATCTTTTTACTTCATTGTAATTGTGTTTTAGAAAAGGAAAAGCACAACAAATAGTTGGCACCCTGTCATAAAGGAAACCTCTATGCTCTCAGATCAGAAATGAATACACACATTTTTACTTGCATAAAAATAATATTCTATCTACTTCTAGGGAAATTAGGGATTTTTTAAAAAGTTGAGAATAACTTTTTAAAAACAGGCACTATATAACAGGTATGATTAGTTAGACATTTTCTTTCTTTAGAGATCAATTGTAGCATAGGGATTAGAAAAAGAAAACTGTAGTCCAACTTTGGTGCTAGTTCTTAATTGTCAAATTCTTTGCAGAATTTTATCCATAAAAGTGCCAAGGGCAAGAATTGCTGTTGTCTTGGCTAAGCTGATAGAGCGTGCTGCCTGAGGAATTCTGGGAGTTGAAGTCCACACATCTTGAAGTTGCCAAGATTGAGAAACACAGCACTACCCAATAGGAGCCCTTGATCATTTTTTGGGGTCTACGACAACTTGCCACGGCCAACTTGCCACAGCTAACTTCCCATGGGACAACTTGCCATGGCCAACTCATCACAGGACAACTTGCCGCAGGACAAGAGTTACACTAATATTGAACAAATAGTGGAATAGAATCATTAAGGAAAGGATGCCAAAAGAGGGACAAGATGAAATATGAATGACAAAAATTAAAATATATTTTAAAATTATTTTAAATAATTGAATTGTTGAATTGTTCCGTAATGAGTTGTCCCATGGCAAGTTGGCCATGGCAAGTTGTCCTGAAGTGAGTTATCCTGTGGCGAGTTGGTATCCCATTCCATCATCTATCAGAGGGCATTAAGGTTACAACTGAAGGAGTTAATGTAAGACTCAATATGAAAGGAACTACATTTTTCATGGGGCAAAATTCTGTCTCTGAATGCTAAGAAAATGCCATTTTATCACAATCTGTGGTTTTGTTTTGGAGAAATCTTGTAGCAATGGCTACATAGAGATTGTCCTAAAATCTCAATCTAGAACAATTCTACTAATCGTGGCTCTGGGAATGATTTTACTACATGTTATTTCAAGTTGCCTACCCACGTTGGCATTCGTTTACAACTCAAAACAATAAGTTAATTCTGTGGGCAGAAGAAAATCTTACCCTGGAGCCAATATTTACACAGGATATGTGAGGTTAGAATTTTGGTGACCTCAAAGAAGCCTCTCAGAAAGCTTAGAAACACATGTTTTTGCACAACACTATAAAATTCTCTTTAAAATGTTTAAATACTCATTGCATTATTTTAACGCGAGTGCCTTTAAGCAATGCATCATGTATCTTCAAGGATCCAGAAAATCAACGAACCCTGAATATATGAGTTTGGGAAGACTTCCACAAAAAATGAAACTATATCTAGAACATTTTTCCTATAACTTTTTATTCTGGGGCTACATCCTGAAGTTGGCATGCAACTTATCTTACATTCCTGGTATCTCACTCTGAAATTCCATTAAGACTTTGTCATAAATAACTCTTAGCTTCCTCATACTGTTTTCCATCCATGTAAGAAATAAGAAATAATAACAAAACATAAAAATAAAGATTGAGGCAGAAGTAGAGAAAAAACATTTTTTTAAGTTACCTGTGTTATTAAGTCTTGCTTACTGTATACAGGTAATACTTGACTTACAACCACAATTGAGCCCAAAATTCCTGTTGCTAAGCAATATAGTTGTTAAATGAATTTTGCCCCATTTTATCTGCTTTATCTGTGGCTTTCTTGCCACAGATGTTTAGTGAATCACTGCAGTTGTTTAGTACAGGGTTGCTAAGAAACTGGCTTCCACATTGACTTTTCTTGTCAGAAAGTCACAAAAGGATGATCACAGGATCCAGAACACTGCAACCATCATAAATATATGCCAGTTTCCAAGTGTCCAAATTTTAATCATGTGACCATGGGGGATGCTGCATCGGTTGTGTGAAAAGTGACCATAAGTCACTTTTTTCCAGTGCCGTGGTAACTTTGGTCATAAAATAAACAGTTGTGAGTTGAGGACTACCCATAATCCTCTTGGGTAAGCTTTCCCCGCGACAGAGGCCTGTTTTTATTTTAAAACAGGGGTCCCCAATCTTGGCAACTTTAAGACTTGTGGACTTCAACTCCCAGCTGGCTGGAGAATTCTGGGAGTTGAAGTCCACAAGTCTTAAAGTTGCCAAGTTTGAAGACCTCTGTTTTAAAGGGTCATCCATATCGAAACCAAACTAATAGCAGCAGATAAATTAACAGTGGATTTTAAAATGTTTTTCGCCACTCGGAGTCATTGTCTCTGAGTTGGGAAGCTACATGGAAGTGTTCAATAAATAATAAACGAACAGACAAATAAATAAATAAATACCATTCTCATTAAATAATGACTTTACTGAATATACTATAATCAGCTATGTTTATATAACACAGAAAGCCATATCTTGCTACTGGGTGATGACTTTTATTAATTAGACCATATAAAGAAATAATGGACACCAGTCACAATAAAAGAGAATAAGCTTAACATAAAGAAAATAAAGTAGGGTGAGATAAATTGAAATACAAGGAAAAAAAATAAGTTGGATATTACAATAAAATATACTGTGTGTTTGCAGCTGACCAGTCCTGACTATGAACTCAGCGGTTCTCCTGACTATACATATGCTTGATTCTTGATGGAAACAAGATAGCTATTAGTGAGATCCCAATGGGTAGTTTTATCAAATAATGTCTGTAAATACTCCATGTGTTTTCTAAAATGACTAGGTTTATGGAACATCTGGAACCAAAACTAAAGAAATCAAATTATTTATAATACTATGAAACACTTTAAATATGAAATATGACAATCTGAAAGCTGCAACAGGTCTGGAAGGCAGTGGAAATGGTAATTTTGGGTTCATCCGATTTATACCAGGGCTGCATGAGCTGCACTGGCTCTCAGTCACTTTCCAGGTGTAATTCAAGGTAATGCAGAGGTGGGTTCCTCCTGGTTCGAACCGGTTCTATAGTAATTTGGCGGCCTGGGTCCCTAGAACCGGCAGTGATCCAGGCCTGCTACACCCCCGAACTGGTTCTTTCGGTGGTGCCATAGGCGCCACCATCTTGTTTTTTGCTTTTGCACATGCACAGATTTTTTTAAGCACTGCGCATGTGCGAAACACGTGCAAAGCGCATGCAAAGCGCGCGCGTGCCACGGCACTGAGAAAACCAGCAGCGAAGAAAAGAAGAACCCATCCCTGAGGTAATGGTTATTACCTTTAAAGCCCTAGTCACACAGGGCCAGGTTATCTATGAGACTGCCTCTCCCTGAGCACATTTGCCCATCCTACTAGGTTAAAAAATATGGGTACACTCTAGTTTCCTTCCTTATATGTTGACAACTGATAGGACCTGGTTGATGCATCTTCTAGGCCAGGGGTGTGAAACTTGATTTCATTGAGGGCCACATCAGGGTTGTGTTTGACCTTGGGGGGCTGGTTTGGGTGTGGCCAGGGTGGGCGTGGCCAGCTTGAGGTCACTCGTGTCTGGGGTGCCTTTGGTTGCCCAAGTGCTCTGCCAGCAAAAACAGGCTCCCAAGCTCTGTTTTCGGCTGCGACGGCCTCCTGCAACCCTCTGCCAGCAAAAACAGAGCCCGGGAGGGCCACGTGCAGCCCTTGCAAGCTCCGTTTGTGCTGGCAGAGGCACCATGGGCCGGTCCTTCGCTGTTTCCAGGGCATCCCCGCGGGCCAGATCCGGCCCCCGGGCCTTGAGTTTCACACCCCTGTTCTAGGCGGTCCTTGACATAGCCTTTGTCCTGAGATCCAAGGAATCCTTGCCTTTTAAACTTTCAAGAGGCCATGAAGATTTGGCTTTTCCCCTAAGAATTGCACTAGGATGGGAATTATGCACGGAGGCTGTTTGGTCTGATATCTTTGGGGAGGAGCAGTTTTATTTTTATGGATTGTTGTGAGCAGCCTAGAATCATTATATGATCCATATATGTCCTGTAAATAAATAGATAGATAGATAGATAGATAGATAGATAGATAGATAGATAGATAGATAGATAGATAGATAGATAGACAGACAGACAGACAGACAGACAGACAATAAATAAATAAAAAAATAAATAAATAAATAAATAATAAAAATAAATAAATAATAAAATTACATTCTGGTTGTCTGGAAATTGTTCAAACATCTCAATCATGTTATGAGAGCAGGAGGAGGAACAAGCACATGAGTTGTAAAGGTTAAGGATCTAATATTTGGTCAAGGAGAAAAATGTGGCCACTGAAAGCTACCTAGAGACAGTTAGCAATAGTGACATTTGTCCTTCCTGCCTTGTGGCCATTTTTTCAGTGTTGCTGTAAAGAATATCCAAAAATGGGGCTGTTTTTCACCCGTTTTTGTGAAAAAACGGGGCGTGCTGAGGGTTTGGGAGGCCTGGAGAATGCTCCTGGGGGCCGGGGAGGAGAAAAACTTTTTTTTCTTACTTACCTCGTCGAAATCTTGGTGCGTCTTATACACCGGTGCATCTTATAGTCCGAAAAATACGGTAAATAAATAAATAAATAAATACATACATACATACATACATACATACATACATACATACATAAATAAAATGGAAAGTCACCCAATCCCAACAACCCACATGCAGACAGAGGTCAAACTTAACCAAAATAAAACATATAAATATATATTTATATTATCATCATTAATCATCACCATTCTAGCCATTGTCTATCTAGGGCAGGATGAAGGTCTCTTCTGCATGTTTCCAACCAATACGGTCTTGAGTTTTCCTTTCCTTTCCTAGTTGGGCCTGCAATTTAATTATATATAAATATAAAACATATGCAACTTGAAAGCTTTGCAAGTTGACATTGTGTTCTAAAAGAGAAAAGAAACTGTTGCCCCAAAAGTACTAATTTCATGATCACCCAACTATGCAAATGTCAGCAAAAACATTTAGGTACCTGGAATGGCTAATCAGAAGGAATATACAACATATTACAACTATTTATTCCAAACACCAGAAGGCTGCTTTTGTCATCTAAGCCATTCATGGTGTGTGTGTATGTATGTGGTGTGGTGTGGTGTGGTGTGTGTGTGTGTGTGTGTTAGGTATTCAGCTTATATTGGAAGGACAAATCTCTGGCTACAGTTTAAACACAGTGTGCCTTCTAAGCTCCTTCTGGCTATGTTTATTAGAACTGACAAGCAATTAATCACTTAACTTTGAAGTTGAAATGTCTGTATTAGCATTAATAGATACTTATATCAATGCATACTTCACTTGTATCTCCTTTATATGGTGCAGAAGCAATATGAACAGTTGTCTATTTAGACTTCTAGAGAAAAGCGACCTCCTAAATCACACACACTGCTACTTCTTAGGGTAAACTCCTGTTCACTTTAAAAGAGACTGTTGACAAAACCAAGTATCAAATCCCCCCCCCCCCTATTTTCATTTGGTACAAAATTAGTTCTTAAACAATGCTTGGGTTGTTTAAATAAAAATGAAATTTTGGTACTCCTCTCAATTTTGTTGTCATGTCAATTATCTTAGAACAGAAATCATCTAACAACATTTTGATTGAAGATGAGATTTGTCACATCTTGAAGAGTTATTAGCCAGGACAAAAAAATAAATTAGCATCTGAAAAAAAGATGTGTGTGTGTGTGTGTGTGTGTGTGTGTTTACCACCCATGATGAAATAGGGTGTTGTTCCATTACACACATGGGAAACATTTTAAATTTGTATAGAATACACTTAATCCTTTCCAATTTTATTCTTGATCACTATAATCTGTCATGTTATTTCATTTTGTATGTCTTTTCTTGGTCTTCTCAGAAGCTGGCTTACTTTTAGCTAAGTCCTTTTAAAAACATATTGTCTGGGTGATCCCTGTTTCAAAATGAAAACCATGAAGTATTGAAAAGCAGACATTTGTTCTTTCTTCAAAGGTCTTTCTGGGGTTAAGATCTGGCAGTAATAAAACTCCACAGCTGCCTGATTTTGAAAAACCTTTTCCACATGACCAGGAAACTATTGTGATTTGCTTATGTAAGTGTAAGCTACAGTTTGCAGAAGAGAAATGTTTATATGGAAATGAAAGTTTATACCAAAGTTTAAGACATGTATGTAATATGTTGAAAGTACTGAGGAAAACACAAGTAAAACCCACTGAAAGGGGCAATTCTGATCACGACAAATGAAAAATGGTATCACGCTACCTATCCCACTGAAATTTATTTAACAACTTAATTATATCCCAGTTCAAATCCCTTTGCATTAAATGAATAAAATCATGTATTTTGATGAACATGAAAGTTACCTACATAGTTGAACCTCAGCAGATGACTTTGGCTGATCTTTAAAAGCTAAATAAAATTGGACCTGATTCATAGGAGGCCATCAGGATATCCTCAAAACTATTCTCAAAGAACCCAGGGAAAACCATTTTGATTCTGCTGCCAAAGAAAATGGCATGGACTTTCCTCACCTTCTGTCAGTCTTCCAATCACCTGATCCTGTTTCCCATCTGATGTGTCAGACTAGGATTGTGCTAAATGTTGATTCTGTAAAGCTTTCTGAATGGCAACTGTCTTGCGTGTTTGGGATTTTTTGCATTCCCCTTGTTCAAGAAAGCAATCTGTACTCAATGCTGCTTTCTTTTATCTCTAACTTTGAACACTGAATGGTTTAACCCAATATGTAAATGTCAAAAACTAACAGACTGAATTGCACTTAGAGTAATATGTGAATACAATAATGTGGAACTCAAGTTGTACAACGATAGTCCCTTTATTTTACATAACCAGTAAAAGTCAAAAGAGCTTGAATTCTTTTGAATCTGGCTAACTGGATGACATCTAATTTCTGCATGCTTTAAAGTTCTCTAAAAATGGAGAAAAATACTACTTAATTCACAGATTTTTCAATAGGATATTTCATTCTACCTAAATGTGTTGCATGTTCCTCAAAAATACAGTGATTTATCCATTCCTTTCAGCTAGGCAGAAGGCAATTTCAGTGATCACTAAGACATAAAATAGCAACTAGTCAACAGAAAAAGTTTTATGATCTTCAATAATGAATTTGATAAATTACCAGTGCTATAAAACAAGGAATGCATTTGTCAGTTCCAGATGCATTGGTTGAAAACAATTTATGCTAGCATTACTTTTTCAAGGCACTTATACAACAGGAAAATTTTGGACAATGTGCCTGTAAAAATATATGGATACTCAGATCTTTATTCACCAGGACCATGAATTAACTGCATTGGATTTTGATCAGTTAAGATTATAATCTAATGCTTGTTTAGGGTTAAGGATTAGCCCCACTGAACTCAATGGACTTTATTTTTATGCCAGGGTTACCTTACTCATATCCACATTTATTTAGTTATATGTCATCTGAATATAGTGCATAGAGGCAGGAGCCTCGAGCAGAAATGCTATCTGTGCTTTGATTTGATATAATCTCTTACCCAGGTAGTCCTTGATTTACAACCATAATAGGAACCCCCCAAATTGTCATGAAACAATGCATTAAATGAGGCAATAGCAATAGCACTTAGACTTATATCTTCAGTGCTTTACAGCCCTCTCTAAGCAGTTTACAGAGTCAGCATATTGCCCCCAACAATCTGGGTCCTCATTTTACCAACCTCGGAAGGATGGAAGGCTGAGTCAACCTTGAGCCTGGTGAGATTCGATCTGCCAAACTGCTGGCAGCCGGTGATCAGCAGAAGTAGCCTGCAGTACTGCACTCTAACCACTGTGCCACCACAGCATTATGTGACTGCTCCTCTCCCTGATTTTATGACCTTTCCCCCCCATGGACATTAAGCAAATCATTCGTTAAGTAGATCACATAGTTTCCAATTGACTTTGCTTCTTGGAAGCCAACTGGAAATATTACAAATGGCAACCACATGATCTCAAAATGCTGCAAACATCGTAAATACAAGCCAGTTAATAGACCCTTGAATCACATGATTGTAGGGACTCTGATATGGTCATTAGTGTGAGGACTGGTCAAAAATTTTCCCAGTGCCACTGTAACTTCAAACAATTGCTAAACGAATTGTCATAAATTGAGAACTAACTGTAATTCATCCACCTGCCCAGCAAACAGAATTCTGTCATCAACTCTGCTGGGTTATGTCTGTCTCCATTGATCACTGGGGCCTGAGTATGTTGAAATATACATCTGATGTTGTTCCTTGTTGCCTTGCTTCCCTTTATATTTTTGCTTCTAAACCAGAATAACAAGAGCAACAAGAACATTAAATCAAGATTAGCTATTGTGAACAGATCGAAAATGGTCTAGCTACACAATGGTTATAGAATGTGGGTGAAGACTAAAACAAATGGAGACCCTCTCTTTTGCGGGACCTCTCTAATGTTTTGCCTTATCTATGGATAAAACGAGGATTATTTAATCCCACAATCAAATATGCTGGAACAGCTGCTTGTGGGATTAATTTACCTATGTCTCCTGCCTTAAGTAGGGAGAATTAGTTTAATCCTATGCAAGTTTGGTTCAGTTTAGATTTAATCTAATTCCTGAGAGTTAACTGATTTGGTCAGTTAGTTGCATTTTAAGGTAACCATTAACACTCCTTACTGCTTCAGTTCAAAAGGTTGTAGGAAAGGGCTATTCGTGTTAATCAACCCCAAAAGCATTGCACAACAGCTGGATCTGTATCCAGCATTGAGCCCTATTGTGCATCATTTTGTTTAGTGGTGTATGGCTTTAAATAGCACCTTTCTATAAGAACCCAGCCAATTCTGCCTAATTTACAAACCATGCTTTATCTACTAAGCCTTAGTGTGAGCTGTGAACCTAGTTAAGAATAGAATATTAATTTTGTATTAGGCCAAATATTTATTTAATTCAGCAATGTGCTTCTCACAAGATGCAGTCACAAATAAGATGCATGACTGATAAGATTCATACCTCACTTATCGGTTGGATTGTTAAGTAAGCCACAGGCAGTGGTGGGTTGCTACCGGTTCGCACCGGTTCGGCGAACCTGTAGTGGCGGTGGCGGGAGGCTCCACCCACCCGGATGTCATCCAAAACGCTCTGCGCATGCGCAGAAGCATTGCGCGCACCTGCACGCTCCCATTCCTGAACAGTGAAAGCCCACTACTGGCCACAGGGGCAGAATTCATACATAATACCAAACCATTACCCACTGTTTATACATTGTCATGTTGTGTGAATTCATTTATCAAATTTTATATGCTGCTGCAATCACAAGACTCTTGATAGCTAACGAGATATAACAGTCATTAAGTCAAGACCAAACAAATCACATTAATTGGCACATTAATTAGCATATGCATTCACCCAGTGAAAGTTACTAAACCAAGATGTTATCGTATTCAAACTTCCTTAGAGATTTATTTTCTTGAGCCCTTCCCCTCTGAGCGTTTTTACTCCATTATTTTGAGAATCAATTGATTCTTCATAAATAGAAAGGAATTCATTCTAACCTGTAGGCGAGGATATTAACAAAACAAAAAACAAATCCTTAGATAAAATGGAGTTGCAGTCTTGCATCTTTAGAAGTTACGTTATATTTAGTAATTACGTTTTTTCATCTTTAGCAAATTCGTGCTAAATTTCAGCAATGTAACTTTGCACTGCACCTGTTAAAATATGTCAATGTAATTCAAGATACGGGAGCCTTGTGGTCTTGTCTTTCTCTCTCCTTTTCTCCTCCCCCCCCTTCTCTCTTTCTCTTGACTACAGAGCTTTTACTAAGGTCCCAGAAATTAACCTTATTATATATTTGAATAAAATGGAGCAATGGTATTATAATTTAATTTAAAAAACAATAAAAAGTCAGGTCACTGTAGCCCTCAATTTTAAGCTTGGTAAATATTCTCTCCAATCCCCAAATGACACTGGGCATACCAAAGTGCCCAGATCTAACATCCCTGGAGATGGTTAAGTCCTCTCCTTATTTGAATTGTGTTTTTAAAAAAAATCAGATTGAAAAAAAAAAGGAAACAGCAAAATGGCATGCTGCCAAGTTAAGCAAAGCTCTGATTTTCAGCATCATCTGCTTACAAAAATGTCCCGAGGTTCCTAATGGGACTTACAAACTTTCCTATAAAGTACACCTGTTACTTTAGGGTAGGAATAGCAGGGTCAAAAAACTCAAGATGGCAGCCATAATCGTGTAATTGAAACCTGCCCTTATTTATGTTCTTTGCGATACACACAAAAAGGAGCACATTTTTGATCAAACAGCCGTGAGCATTGTTTTGAGTTTTTTTGAATAGCCATGGATACCCTTCCTGTAGGGAAGTGTGTTTTTTGGGGGGAGAAATGCTCTTCTGTGGAAAAAAAAGAGAAAAGAACGGTAAACAGATGTTTAAAAACATTCTGCTGAAGGGTTCCAAAGGTTCTTTTTCAAAGGACAACTGGACTTTCTTGTTTTTTCCTTGAAAGATGTTTAGCTTCTCATCCAAGAAGCTTCTTCAGTTCTGAAGAATTGTTCAGTTCTGAAGAACCGAAGAAACTTCTCGGATGAGAAGCGAAATGTCCTTCAAGGAAAAAACAAGAAAGTCCAGTTGCCTTTTGAAAAAGCACCTTCAAGACAACCATGACCTGGATGGCTGAGAATCTCCATAGGCATTCTGAAGAAGGCAGGGGTGAAATTCAAAAATTTTCCCTACCAGTTCTGTGGGCGTGGCTTGGTGGGCATGGCAGGGGAAGGATACTGCAAAATCTCCATTCCCAGCCCAGTCCAGGGGAAGGATACTGCAAAATCCCCATTCCCTCCCCACTCCTGGGGGAAAGATATTGCAAAATCTCCATTCCCACCCCACTCTGGGGCCAGTCAGAGGTGGTATTTCCTGGTTCTCCAGAACCGGCAAATACTCAACACTTCCGCTACCGGTTCTCCAGAACCCGTCAGAACCTACTGAATTTCACCCCTGGATGAAGGGATAATATTCTGGTGTAGATTAGGGATTGTAACTGGTTCTGTGGGAGAACAACACAACTAATTCCAAAGTTGCTGTACCAGGGGTGGGTTCCTCCCGGTTCGGACCGGATCGCCCGAACCGGTAGTGACCCTCTGGTGATGTCACTGAAGTGGATCGGCTGGGGCCGGTCCGTGGGTGCCGCCATCTTTTTTTGTGAATTTTTTGCGATTTTTTTTACCGTTTGGAAGGTTTTTCCTCTTCTGCTGCTTGAAAAAGGGTCTTC
>QLTV01001699.1:905319-922995 GCA_003457575.1 Thermophis baileyi
GGCTCCAAGAGCACCGCAGATGGGGACTACAGCCAAGAAATTAAAAGACGCTCCTAGGGAGGAAAGCTATGGCAAATCGAGACAGCATACTAAAAAGTAGAGACATCACCCTGCCAACAAAAGTGCGTATAGTCAAGGTTTTCCCAGTTGCAATGTATGGCTATGAAAGTTGGACCATAAGAAAGGCTGAGCGCCAAAGAATTGAGGCCTTTGAACTATGGTGCTGGAGAAGACTCCTTCGAGTCCCTTGGACTGCAAGGCGATCAAACCGGTCAGTCCTAGAGGAGATCAACCCTGACTGCTCTTTAGAAGGCCAGATCCTGAAGATGAAACTCAAATACTTTGGCCACCTAATGATAAGGAAGCACTCACTGGAGAAGAGCCTAATGCTGGGAAAGATAGAGGGCAAAAGAAGAAGGGGACGAAGGAGAATGAAGTGGCTGGATGGAGTCACTGAAGCAGTAGGCGTGAGCTTAAATGGACTCCAGAGGATGGTAGAGGACAGGAAGGCCTAGAGCAGTGGTTCTCAACCTTCCTAATGCCGCGACCCCCTCCCTGCCGCCGTGACCCCCTCCCCACCCCCTCCCCACATGCAATGAGGTAACAAAGGGGGTGTGGCGGGCTACCGCGCGCTTAGGCGACCCCTGTGAAAGGATCGTTCGACCCCCAAAGGGGTCGCGACCCACAGGTTGAGAACCGCTGGCCTAGAGGAACATTGTCCATGGGGTCGCGATGGGTCGGACACTTCTCAACTAACAACAACAACAAATCTTTACTAATACTGCCAAGCTAGATGCATTTAATTCAAAGCAAGCACCAATATCCTGGACTGTGCCCCTGTTGTGTATTTTGTGCTCTACAATCAATTAATGTTTACTAAACCACAATGTTTAATGTGTTCAGATAGCAGATTTATCCAGGATTAATCCTGGCCCATTCATTTACCCCAGTTTTGCAGGAGAGATTAGTCATACAAGCTAGGTTTGCCCAATACACTAGGCTGAAATCTGGATGGATGGCTACAGGAATGCCTAACTTACTTAACACAGTTGAGGCCAAAATTTATATGGTCAAACAAGACAGTTGTTAAGTGAGTTTTGCCCCATTTTATGATCACTGCTGTTCAGCAAATCACTGCAGTTGTTAAGTCAGTAACGTGGTTCAGTGAATCTATCTATGGAGATTCTCAGTCATAGAGATCATGGTTGTCCCAAAGGTGCTGTTTCAAAAGGCAACTGGACTTTCTGGTTTTTCTTTGAAGATGTTTTGCTTCTCATCCAAGAAGCTTCTTCAGCTGTGACTGGATCAGAGGTGGGTTCGTACCGGCTCTATAGAACCGTTAGTAACATGGTGGCCTGGGTCACTAGAACCTGCAGCGACCCAGGCCTGCCACGCCCCCGAGCTGGTTCTCGACTATGGCGCTGCCTACCACGCCCCCGAGCTGGTTCTCGACTATGGGGCTGCCATCTTGTTTTTTGCTTCTACACAGGTGCAGCTGGTTTTTTGTACTGTGCATGCACGCGCGTGCAAAGCACGCGCACTTGCAACCCTCCCACTCAGCGCGCAACGCGCCCGTGCGGCGCATCCCTGAGCGAACCGGCAGTAAGAAGATCCGGAACCCACCCCTGGACTGGATGGTGGAGAATGGAATGATTTATACTCCTTGCAGACAGCTGGTCATTTTAATTCTTTTAGAGAGTCTCCTTAAGGTCACCTGGAGGTTTATCTGTGTCATCAGGGTCACCTGAGTGGTGCAAATTGGTGTGGAGCCTTCTTGGAATTGCTGAAAGGACTGTGTTGTAGATTGGAGATTCAGTGAATCTGGCTTCTCCACTGACTTTGCTTGTCAGGTCGCAAAAGGTGATCACTTGATCCTGTGTCACCATACCAGTTGCAAGAATCTGAATTTTGCTTACGTGACCATGGAATGCTGCAATGGTCATGAGTGTGAAAAATGGTCATGAATCACTCTTTTTTCAGTGCCCTGTAACTTCAGATGGTCACTAAGCAAACAGTTGTAAATCGGGGACTACCTTGTACTTGGTAAATTCGTGCGCCCTGAAAATGTAGCCTCACCTTGGTGGGCTTTTTCCTTTAAATAAGATGGCATGGAATTGTCCTGGCTTTTAAAGCTGCTTGCAAGACTTAAGTTTGAGGGGACGGGGTAAACTTCGTAGCAAAGCAAGCAACCCACCGAAACGAGATTAACTTTATAGAGCTGCTAGGGAAACAAAAAACGCTTAAGAAGAGTGAAAAATTTCCCCCCACTCCCTGAGTTAATTGATTTTACAACGGAAGGGCTCTTTAATCGGGCTCCCAGGTAGTGGGCGTGGGGGGAAACGAGGCAATAAAGGCAATACCCGGCACAGCCTTGGCGGGGAGACAATCCGCCCCTTTTCCGCAACATGAGTGAGGCGAAGAGAGTGAGAGCCGCCGCCTGGCTGTGCTCAGGAGAGACGCCGAACAGGTGGCCACAGGCAGTTGCGGGCGCGCCAGGAAGGCAGCCGACAAGCAGCGAGCAGGCGTGCGTAGCGCTGTCGGCGCCCTCCCCCTCCCGGCCCGCAGCATGTGAACCCGTCGCCCAGTCCTCCGGAATAGCGGCACGATTCTGCCTACTCGGTTGCCGCAGGGTGAGGCGCCCGCCCTCGGGCCGGGCTCCCGCTTGGCGCTGGTGGCCCAGGAAGAGCAAACGGTCCCCCAAAGCTCGCTCTCCCGTGGCTGGCCAAACCAGACTCGGGTGGAGAGAGTCGCTCGATCGCTTCTCTTGGAGGGCCGTGTCTGGAGGAAGGCTCGGAAGAAAGAAGATGAAAGTCACCGTTTGCTTCGGCAGGACCCGGGTGGTCGTGCCCTGCGGGGACGGGAACATGAAAGTTTTGAGTCTGATTGAACAAGCCGTCACCAGGTACAGGAAGGCAATCGCCAAGGTGAGTTGGGAACGCTCTCCGGGGCCGCGGCGGAGGCAGCCGCTGTCGGAGGGAGGGGGCGAGCGCCTGGTTGAGGAGAGATGGGGTAGAGAGAGAGGCGAAGAAGGCGCAGCCGGAGGAGGGGGAGGGGGAGGGGGTGAGTGAGTGAACGAGGGCGCCTGGGATCAATATGGCGCTTCCTGGAAGGGGGAGGGAGGCAGGCAGGCAGAAGGAGAGGAAAAGTGGTGGCTGAAGGGGCTGAGGCTGCTTGCTTGGCGGGCGCGAGGAGAGGCACCGGCGACGGACTCTCCTGTCCCTCGCCCCGCCGAGATTTTAGGCGCGTTTGTGGGACGCGCGAGCCAGAGGTGAAAAGCTCCCTGAGGAAGCGGGGAAAGAAGAGTTGGAGAGCTGCGGCCGCTTCCTCGCTTCCCTCCCTTCACCTCGGTAAACTTTCCAGTGCCGCCGCCGAGCTCCTGTAGTTTTCAGCCGGCTGGGAAGCCAGCCGAGAGCGCGGGCGAGGAAACCCGCAGCTCTTCGCCAGGGGTTGGCGTGGCCGGGGGCGCAGCTCCATCCGCTTTGTGGAGCGAGCCGAGATTTGTTTCCGAGACCGGGTGGAGAGATACACAGTTGCGAAGGGTCGCGGGTGACGTCTGGGGCCTCAACTCTTTGTTGTTAGGTGCCGGGGAAACCCGCAAGTGCCCCGCCAGCAGGCCTGTAGCTTTTCTCCTCCTCCTCCCGCTGATTTGTCTCTCCACTCGTCCCCGAAGCTTTTGGGGAGCCTCTCGTGCCTTTCTCTTCCCGGCCAGATCGCGAGTGGGATTAAGCTCTTCATCGGTCCCCTCGCAGTTAACGTTGGGATCTGTAGGGTGCTCGACTGCATCGGGACCAAAGACTATCATAGTTTTGCACAACATGCGACCGCGGTCGTAACACGCACACACTTTAGCCCGTTCTTTTCTCACTCCGCTCCCGGCGTGCAAGTTTCTTCTCCGGGTGGTAATTCCTGCACGATTTCAAATCCAGCCCCAGGCTTTCTAAGCAAGTCCAGGCCCAAGGTGGGGGAAAGTGGTGGTGGAGATGGTGGTGGAGATGGAAAACAAACATTAAACAATCATGGAGTCCACATGCTTGTTAGGAAGAACCGTGTTTGGTGGAGGTTTCTTTGTGTTTGAAGAAATGCTGTGCTGCCACCTCATTTTAGTTAAACATAAACAACAACACATGAGTTGGACAACTATTTTTTAAGGGGGGGGAGAGATTATTGGAGAAAAAGAACCCTTTGCTTTGGTTATAGTGTAGGCCAAGTTTCACACAGGAACGGTATTTTTTCCTGCATTTTTAGAAAAGCAGCCAAAGTGCAAGAATATTTGTCTCTTTTGAGAGGGGAAGGGCAAATGGTAAGGCACTCTGGAGATGGGGCTCTCATTTACATGGTTATCTCCTGGAAACACAAGCAACCAGTGAATGGGCCGTTCCTTTAAGTGTTAAAATGTAGGAGCAGTTTGTCTAGGACAGTTGCTCTTAATCATACAATCTAACGTGCCTTTCTGGCTTGTAGAAGCTTGTTTCGATGTTTATTAATTTTTGCAGTTCTGATACCAAGGATGTGTTGAGAAAGAGAGAAAGAAAGAGCAACATTGATGAAATCCTGTAACTTTCCTTGGGCTGATTATATATGCCTGCAAATTTTCACCCTGGAGATTGTTTACTTCTAGGTCTTTCCATGCTGCTGCAAAAGTGGAGGATGGTTTTAGTGTAGCTGTAGAAAATGCACAACGGCATGAAAATATTTGGGGTTAATGTGCTCTTTTCTGCCTCTGACTGGAAAGTTCTACTCTGAAAGTATAAATGTTTTTGTTTTGTTTTGTTACCATGTTCCTTGCCCAAACTCATGGAGTTTAGTGCAAGGGATTGTGAAGTAGAATAAAAGTTTGTGGACAAGGAGAAATGGCTACTGAGGAAAATGAAATGTGACCCTTGAACCTGGAAAATCAAGTGTAAATAGTTATTAGAGGTATGTGCTAGTACACTGAACCATTACACAAAGTTCAATAATCATAATCTTGTTATGAAAAGGAAAATTGATCTCCAGGAAAAGACAGGCTTGGGGGAGCTGCTGATACAAACGGCAGGCTGCTTGTTGAAGCACAAGAAGGAATTCTGCTCTTCACTATACAAAATTATGAAAAGCAGTGTATGTTTTCATCCAATGAGAAAAGCACAAATGACTTTCTATTCTAAAATAGGTAAATTAATCCCTCACCAACGTGTCATAAATGCATCAAAATTACAATTCCAAAATTCTCTGCCAGCATGATAATGAATTCTAGGAGTTGCAATCCCACCACATTGGGAGAAGACCACATTGGGAAACAAAAGTTAAATTGAGAGATGATCAATGACCTGATTTAGGCATCTCACTGGACCATGCTTTAACTGTGGTTTGTTATGTAAAGCAAAGTTGACTGGGTTTGTACAGCAAATAAGTGGTAAAACATGGATTATAAAACTCAAGCAGCTGAGTTCATACTGGTTGCTAGATTATAATCCAACAAACTGCATTAAGCACCACTCTAATTTAGTTCATGCACCTTGCTTCTGTGGTCCTTTTCTATTTCCTTCCACTTTCCCTTGCATTAAAGACTTCTCCACACAGTTATATATTTGCATAATATATCTAAAGTATGATAATTTGAGCCTGGTCATTTGTGCCTTTAGTGCAATATTTTTCAAACTTGGAAACTTTAAGGTGCGTGGACTTTCTCATACTGGCTGGGGAGTTCTGAGAGTTGGAAGTCCACACATCTTAAAGTTGCCAAGTTTGAGAAACACTACTCTAGCGATAATAGCACACATTTTAAAAAGATATAGTACATACACACTTTATTGTTGCAACTGAAGTTAAACTAGAGAACAATCATTGGGTGTTCCTATTGACTTGATGTTTTAATCAGACTGGTGTCCCTTAAATTTAAGCCTTTACTTTTGGATTTCTGTATATGCCAAATGTATTTAATACATGGGTATTCTCAAATAATCTCTAGATATAGTTCAGATTTGCAGAAGGTTCTGTATTACAGTTTTTATATATTTAAACAGGGATGTTTTGAAGGGAATATCTCTGAATATTAATATTTTCCTTGAGTGAGAAGTCTGTGCATCATACTTCAATCAATCTCTTAATGCTAGAAGCATCAATTGCTGAGTTTTAAAACAGTTCCTCAAATGGATAATTTGGCTTCTAAAATATTGTATGCTCCCATCTTTATGAAATGTTACTTTTATTAGTATCTCCACTCCTAATCTCTTTTACTAAATCTGGTTGAAACATACTATTCCAGGCAGGAAAATAGGAAACATGGTTCACAGTGCATTTAACCTGATTCAGAAACAACATTTTGGTTTTCTGGCTGGTAAAATTTGCCATATACTTGTACTTGAATAATAAACTTTTAAACTGTTCCTGGTGTGTTGCAGGTATAAACTAGAGGAAGTTTATTCAAAATGTTTGGATTAATTTTCAACTGTGTCATAAAGAATAACGTACAGTAATAAGTTTGCATTTTAAATAATGTGTTAGCGTCTATTGTGGTGCATGCATTTTGTCTTAATTGTTAAAGGGATAGCCATAGTACACTATGTGAATACAAACCCCGAGTCAGATCTGAGGTTCATCAAACCTAGCATTCTGCATTATGGCTATAGCATCCCAATATTTCAAGCAGCTTTTCCAACTTTATCTGGGAGTTTTATTTGGGATCTCCCACAGAGGAGAATTTATCTTCCATTGCACTGACTTTTTGCTTTAGATTAAATTGTAAAAAGTGTTGAATGCTGATGTTTAAAAATAATTATCTATTTCAATCATACGTATTTATAAATACATGCCCTTACATGCATATTTATAAATACACATATATTTTAAAATATCATGTAACAAAATAGATATGTTTAAGATTTCAGCTGTTGAACCTTAAAACCTGATTCAAAAGTCACTGTCGGGTATTGCAGATAAAACTACTTGCAATGTAATGTTTTTATCATAAGCAATTTAAATCTACAGGTAATCCTTGATTTACAACTGGTAAGCTATAAGTCTACAACTATCAGCTGTTTGAAGTTATGACAAACCTACCTAGGGATACTTGCAATCTGGATTCAAAGTTCTGATGGTTGCTACACTTGTCCCTTCAGTCATGTGACACCACTTCAAAATCTTGGCAATTGGGTTGCATTTGGGACACTGTTTGAATATCCCATGGTCATGTGACTATTTTATGATGGTTTTGTTGAAACCTAGCATTAATTTCTGGTTTTCACAAAATCCAGTCCATCGTGAACCATGGGTTCATTTAATGACCATGGCATTCACTTTACAGTTGCCATTTCTGCTTAATGCCCTCCATAGAAAAGGTAATAAAATTGGGTTGATCATGTGACCAGCCTGCTTTATGTCAAGACTTCCGACCTAATGGACAGGCTCCATACCCAATGCTTGTATACCCAATGCTTGTATAGGGATTTAGTACCCATTAGAAATCTTTATGACTATATGTGTTTACAATCTGAGATTTACAGATTTACTTGGGAAGAAAGCCTTGTGGTCTACAGCAGCTTATTTAGGGAACTTATTTATATATAAAACAACACAGTGCTCAACACTAATATAACACACATCTCAATTGTAGGATCAAGTTTGTGGCAGAAATGTATTGAATTATCTGTTCTATTTTTCCTTCCGACATAATTATGTGAATGCAGATTGTCAGAGTATTTTTTCAAATTAAGAAGCAGAGCTGTATTCTCAAGAGCTGATAATGCTTTTGTAGGAAGCTGTGCTCAAAAAAATTAAACCTAGTATAATGCAAATTGCATCTTTTGTTATGGTTAGAAGGGACCTTTTATGATAGGAAAATGAAAAGTTGATTACATGGCAGGAGACAGAACTTGCTGTAAACAAGAAGACTTAACAAAATCAGGTATGGTTAAATATACTTTTTTTTTTTGCTTTGTTTTATAATCAAGAACAGATTGAATCATTTTTTCATTCCTCTTCTCCGCATTTTTAATTGTGGACTCAGACATATACCAATTAAAAAAAAAGACTTTGAATGCAGGATGGATTGTAAGACTAAGGCTTCATATATTATATGTATGTATGACATTGATGGAGCTTATATCCAAGCAACTTTGTCACTGAGGCTTAGACATAAATGCCTTTTGGGATCATAGATATTTGGATATGTATCCGTGTGTCTTCGTCTGTGTTTGTGTACGTGATCAAGTGTTGGAATGACAGGAATGCTTCAGAAATAATCACAAACTCTAGTTTATACAAATCTATAAACCCCAAATACTGATGTCACTTGAGGATATTTCGTTCTCAGTTGTATACTAGTGTGTGTATCTTCAGCTCAGGTGACTCGTGACTGCCTGGACAAATCACTGCAGTTGTCTTGACAAGGTTTTAGAAGTGATTTGCCCTTAACTTTCTTCCTGAGAGAGAAATTGGCCCAAGATGAGTCTAGAACTCGTGGTCTCCCGGTTTGTAGCCTGATGTCTTAACCAATACACTAAACTGCCACTTTGTATTCTAGATGGAGCTGTAAAAGACTGTTTTTTGGAGCTTCAAACAGACAGTTGGATATCACCACCAATAGTCAAACTACAATTAGCATGACATATTGTTTTGAAATCTGACTTTGGCATGCTTTCTTTTCATCCATTTAACTTATTAGTTGCCCTCCCAGGTTTTCAAGGTCTGCAAAGAACAACATCAGAGGCAAATCTTATCTTTTTGGAGAAGGTGAGAAAACAGCATGGAGGTTATTAAAATTCCTTCTTTCAGTGCTTCAATCTTCACCCCTTCAGTTTCTTCAGTCAATGCTTCTATTGCAGTGTTCCCCCCCCCCATCATCCCTTTAGTTTCTTTTTCATAGTTCATATAAATTACTGTTATCTGGATGAGCTCAAATTTAACCACCTTTTCCCATGTAGCTCTTAATCAATACAAGAGTTGGTTTCTGTATTTAATCATATTTTTGTATTTAACAAATTAATGGTTTTTATACTTGATGTGTACTAATTTTTAGATTCTGCTCTTGAAAGTGTTGCCTTTTGCTAAGAGTTAACATGAACAAAAGCAAATTAAAACCACCTTTATTTTCAAACAGCTGCTCAGTGAAGTCTCTTATTACACCACCTTAAGTTGCTTTTGTTTGGGAAGACAGAATTTTGAGACAGAATTTTGGTTTGGGCCAAGATACACAGGTTTCTACAATATCTGCCAGCAAGTTTGGTATATTGTCCTTCACAGCATAAAAAGCATGTAAATTCCATCCTTGTTGATTCACAGCCCAGCTTAGTTTCTTGTATAACTGGTTTTTGGTTCTGTGGGAATTATACCTGTTTAAATTATTCTGAACAGCATTAATTTAACAGCATAAAGGATAGAATTGTGCGGTTGTCAGTACACGTTCAACATCTTACTAAAATGATTCTTTGGTGATAAAGATGCTAAAACAACTTCTTATGATAGGAACGGAAGATTTACACAGTTCAGGTGTATGCATTACCACCATTCAGTTACGATGGTGCTGAACAAGGAGGATTATGACTGGTCTTTGGAGTTTTGGCTGTCACAGAGTTCTCACAGTGACATGATTGGGATCTGGGTGTTTGGGTGCCCAGCTCAGAATTATGACATCACAGCCAGCTGTGGTCATGTGATCACCATTTTCTGGCATCCCCATTGACTTTGCTTGTGGCAAAGTGGCAGGGAAGATCACAAATAGCTTCCATAAATTGCTTCTGCTGGTTTTTCTTCCAAGCAGCCCCACTTTGCAGTTTGAAATCCCATGGATTTCTGTTGCACCCCCTTGCCTGCTTGTGTTCTGTAATGCCCACCTGCATTCACTACCTGTGACACTCTCCCATCAGCCTGCTTGGTACGATTCAAGTCATGTGAAATCTTTTCTTCTCGACCTGCATGGTCTCTGGATGACATTGGCAACTGGGACTGCTAGGATTGTTGCTAAGTGATGGGGGTCATGTGATGCTAATATGCTATGCCTTACGATTGCATCACTTAGTGATGGAAATTCCAGTCCCATTTGCAGTCATAACCTGAGGACTATTTGTAATCCTTTCAATGCCACTTAGGAAAACAGGCCGCTTTGGGGAAAAGACTGAAACAAATTGGAAATGAGATCTGTTCTGTCCCTTGGCCCAAATCTTTACGCCTTAGTTGAAGTCTGCCATTTCCTTCTTTCCTTAATTAAAATTAATCTCTTAATTTTTGTTCATATTTATCTACTCTTGAATCCAAGGGAATAAAGCTAGTAATACCTTCTCCAGAATTAACTGAATATCCATTGAACACATTGTCTGAAACGTGTGTTTTCTAACTACCGGTATGTTATCCTTTTTTACTCATATAGTGGACTTAAAAGCCATTGCTTTTTTCCTAAGAAGATGGAAATCATTTGCATATCTCAGGTTGTTAGTATATTTTGACCAGTTTTGATTTTAGCTGTCATTTCTTCTTCCAGGGTTTGGGGATGTTTTTGAAGCGGGGCGGGTGCCTTTGAGTCAGTTTTGACTCCTGATAACTGCCTGGAGTAATCCCTGAAGTTTTCTTGGCAAGATTTCAGAAGTAATTTGTCCTTACCTTTTTCTTAGGACCTGAGAGGGAGAGACTGGCCAAGGTCACCCAGCTGGCTTGGTGCCTAAGGCAGGACTAGACTTAACCATTACTTCAAATTGCCTCCCTGTTCAAGTTCTACTGTTCTTAAAATTTTAATTAAACAGATATGGGGCCAGTATATCCTTGTTTTACTTTGTTTTCTCTTGTGAGCTACTTTGTTTCTCTAAATACAGTTGTTATAGTAGTTTTTTGTTTAGAAATGCCTCAGAAGAAGAATCAATTGTCTGCATTTGTTAGCAATAGCATTAGACTTATATACTGGTCCACAGTATTTTACAGCACCCTCTGAACGGTTTATGGACTCAGCATATTGCCCCCAACAATCACTGTCTTCATTTTATCGACCTTGGAAGGATGGACGGCTGAATCAGGATCGAACTCCTGGCAGTGGGCAGAGTTAGCCTGCAATACTGCATTCTGTGCCACTACGGCTCTAGCCTTAATATATTCCATGTTCTGGCACAGTTTAACCAAAATCAGTGAAGCAAAGGTAACTTTGCTCTGATACTCTTATTTGTTTCCCCATTATCCAACTTACCTTGGATACCTGCTATCTGATTGCAGGTCCTTCTGCCTTTTCTAAAATCTGCCTGTTCCTTTGACAATTTTGTCATCTTTATAAGATCTTACATAAAACGTTGCATTGATTGAAATTGATTCTGTGTTTGGTTCTCATATTGTCTTTATTTATTAAATTTGTCGGGCAACTATGAGAAGCACTTGTGTCTCTTTTCTTAGGTTTAGATGTATATACCAATCTTTTCCAAACTGTAAGTCACAAGACTTGTGTCATATTTGTTGATGTAGGAACAGAACAGAATAACAGAGTTTGAAGTGACTTTGGAGGTCTTCTAATCCAACTCTCTGCTCAAGCAGGAGACCCTTCATTATACCAGATAAATTGCTGTTCAATCTCTTCTTAAAATGATGGGGCAGTCAAAAATTCTGAAGGCAAACTGTTCCACTAATTGATGTCAAGCACCAGGGAAATAGGTTGATTCAGGCAGTTCTAATGAGTATAATGATTTATTGCAAGCTTAAGCTCTCTACAAAAATCTGACCTACTAACAGAATAAGAAGGCATTCAAGATGGACTGGACTTAGATCTTTTGCAGGCAACCAGGGACTCATGACTTATGATTCATTTGACCACGCTCAGGTTCAGCCTAGTCATCTCCTGCAATTAATTGTTCTAACCAGGAAATTTCTCCTTATTTCTAGTTTTCTTCCTGATTAGTTTCCATCTTGTCCTGACTTCTGGTGCTTTGGAGAATAGATTGACTCCCCCTATGAAGCTATTAGTGTTTTAACTCCTCTCACCCTGATCTTTAGACAGTTCAACAGATGTTTAATGTTGTCCTGAACTCTTCTTATTGACAGCTGGTCTACTAACTGTTGTCTAGTACAGGGGTCACCAACCTTTCGGACCTCAGGGACCACTAAATTCATAATTTTAAATCCCGTGGACCACTAATATGATCTGCCTAATGACCGGGTGGGCGTGGCTAGGTCATGTTACTGGGTGGGCATGGCCAACTCAATGTCACTCATGTTGAGGGGCACCTCGCTGGCCTCTACTCACCCCTCCCCTCCCAGCCACTCCTTGCCTGCCCGCCTGGGCTCCTTAGGGCCCCAACAGGAAACAGTTGTTGGAGCTAAGCAGCCACCACGAGAAAGAGTTTGCAAAACAGCTGGCTCAGTTCAAATTGGATCTGACCGAGAAGGCTCAGAAGAAGCACCTCACTGAGGATTACGAGCATAGGCTTTCCAAGCAGAGGGAAGACCTGCGGGAGTGCAAGGCCAGGTACCGGCGCCTGGAGGCTCAGTGGGCTGAGGTGGTCAGCCAGTTCCAGGCCATGATGCAGTCCCACTGGAACAAGGCCATCCAGCTCTTCGCCACCAGCGGCACTTCCCTCCAGCCTTCACCCAAAGCCCCACACCAGGAGGCCGAAGCAGACCCCAAGTCAGAATTTCTGCCCCCCTCTGACCCGCACAAAAAGACACTGAAGGGGGAGACTCTGCAGCAACACAAGCGTTCATTGCACGTATCCAGCCCAGGGGCTGTAGTTTGAGGACCCCTGATTTAGTGCAATATAAAAAATGCAAATAATTTTTCTGTGGACCACCAAAATTTTCTCACGGACCACAAGTGGTCCATGGACCACCAGTTGGTGACCTCTGGTCTAGTAGAATGGCTTCCTAAAATTATTATCTTGTCGCTAATGTTTATAATTCTTTAATTCAGTTTACAAAGCATAAAATAGTATTTCCATCTTCCTTTAAGCAATTTATAGAGGTGTCCTGTGATTATTTCTAGGTATCTCTCGCCTACCTCTGCAATTTCTTTAAAAAACATGTTATTTTTCTTATTTCCCTGTTTGCTTCTGTTCTTGTTAGAGATGATTTTCTTTATCCATGCTTGCTAGATGTCAGAAGGGTTTACTTTTATATAAATATAAAAGTATACTAAATCTGTTCCTTGTATTATATTCTGACTGAATGCCCTTCAGATCATAAACAGTTAGCAAGCTTACCTATCTGTAATCTTTTACCTTTTAACCATGTGCTTGACACCAAGAATTCATAATCTGCTTTACAATTTGCACCTGGAAGGAATCTGACTAACTGTATTACACTTCTGCATCTTCATTATATTGTTTTAATCCAATTACATAGTTGATTTGATTCCAGTGTGTCCATTTGGTAATATTCAGGTATGGAATCTTCATTTGTTTGTTTTGTAGGAGATCTTTGTAATATAGTCCAATATTTTCTTTGCAAAACCAATTGCCCATTCCTTACATTATTGCATTTGCCCATTGCAAATCTTCATCTAATTCTAACTTTCTTCATTTTCCAACTATGATTACCTAAGACTTAATATGATAGACGTCCTTGATATTGCATTTAACACGTCTTGCTGTTCCCATAGAATTATTTAGTGTCTTTCACTATTATGCTTGTAATAGTTTACAAGCTATATGTCATTTAACTTAATGGCTCTTTCCAACTTCAGCATCTCATGTAATTTACAGCATGCTACACAAATTACAAATAAATTCATTTTGGTAGTTACCCATATTGGCTTGTGTGGGTGATGAAGGTATGGGGACCAGTTTTCAGATTGGCATTCAATTCTTTTGTTTTCATAGAACAAATATTTTACTATCCTATATCAAAGAAAAAGCACTACATTACAATCCTAAGCATCATTATTTGAGAATATGCCTCAATAAACACTATTAATTTCCTAAGACTACAAATTTATATTTTCTGTTGGGTGTCTGAAGAGATGTACTGGATACATTTATTGCTGAGCAAGCAGGTTAGCTCTTAACATCCATGTAGTTTCTTTCACAAAACTTAATTTTATTTGGCAAAACATTTTAGCAGCTTTGGGTTTAGGGAGTAGCAGCTCCATTGGTTGTTTTTCCAATAATATGTTCCAGATGTATTGTGAGATAAAAGGAGATGTTTAAACAAAATCTTTGTAGTTTCTATCCTTCTCTAAATAGCCCATTGTTTACCCAAAAGTCTATAATTTTTCTTATTTAAAGGTGGTGCATTGCTTAGAATGGAATAGAGCTTAATTTAGCAAACACACTTGGTTTCACTCATATGAGTAGCAACCAAATGTAGCCCTTGACCCCTACATTCTAGCTAAAAGATATGACATGGCTAAACCAACATTTGTTTGGTTTGTTCAATAAGTCACAATTGGTAAGGTTCACAAATAAAACAACTTTTTTTTTTTGCCTGGGGAATTAACTTCATTGCAGCCTGGGTTTCAGGAGGCATATTTGATATTGAAAGACAAGTGGAAGGCTGCACTTTTGGTTTAGATGTTATGTATGTGTTTTAAGTGGGTGCTTGAATTTTTAAAGAGACTTGGTAGGCTTAATATATTCATTTTGCCCGCACCGAAAAATCACTGCTGAATTGCAGTCATATAGCCTAAAAGATTTTGTGAGATGCAAAATTGAGCTTAGGAAGTCCTTCCAACTAACCCTGGCATACAAATCAGTTTGTTAACTGATAACATTGAAGAATCTGCAAGACAATTGAGTAGAGAGATGAAACAAATTAATGTCAAAATTTTAGAAAATAAAATAGAAATAATAAACAGAAGAAACAGAAGAAATGCAAATATTCTCAAGAGATGAAAAAATGATATGAATAATGGATTACTATTAGGTTTACAAGAGAAAGAATACTGAATGAGACTGATTGGACAACTTGGTGCAAATAATGAGATACTGTTGAAGCCTTGCATTTTTTTTAGGATAGGAAGAAGATATGGATGGAGAGCAGATTGTACAATAGACTTAATGTCAAGTCAAGAATTAACAATGCTATAATGTTATGTAAGAGAAAGGAATACAAAATTGACTTGTATGATCAGGAATAAGGCAATAATATGGTACAAAATATGGTAAAATCCTTTATGGATTTTTTGCTGAATATATAACTCAATTTATGATCTTTGGATTTACCAATGGAAAAGCATTGGATATGGAAAGAAATGATCTATGTAATGTAATTTGAAAACAGGGGAAGTGATATTAAGTTTGTAACTGCTGTAAATACAATTGAAAGTCACTTCCTTAAATATCTTATTTTTCCTTTTTTTCCCTTTCTCTTCCGTTTCTTGCATTTTCTGTTCTTTCCTTATATTCTTCTTTTATTTTTTTCTCTTAATCTTATTTTGCATTATCTTTTATTATTGTTAAAATCTTTAATAATATTTTTTTGTTAAAAAAACATGGGTTACAAGATCAGCTTGTTAAGCCAACACCAAACAAGTCACAGTAAGTGAGATGTCCGTATGTGTGAAGCCAATTTAGGGACTGACTGAGCAATCATAGCATACATATATACAAATATAAGCAGAAACCTTATGCTTGTAATCTTAAAGAAGACCCTTTGAAAAATGGTCCAGATGTTCTCAAGGTAAGAAGCATAATGCAAGACCTTGGGGGTCTAAATAATGTTTCTGAAAGAAGTAAAAGTTAGCACAGTCTTTTACATGTCATTCTTAGCAGCTCAAATGCAATTGAATTCACTTACTTACATATATATAGGGCTGGAGAGTCTTAAAATATTACAAAAAAGCCATTTAATAACATTAGCAGAATATAATAACTGAAAGCACTTAACAGGAGCCAAACAGATCTTTATAATATAAAGCCCAAGTCCCTTTCTGAGCATTTTATGTGTTTTTAATGGATTATAACAAAGCTTCCTCTGGATGTGGTCCCAATTTTGAAACTCATAAAAGGGGCAGATGTGCCAAAGCATCTATCCTCAAGACTAGCATAATTGTGAGTACATTTTCTTTAAACCTGGGAAGATTCTTACCCATGAGAATTCCAGAAAAGTGGAACACTCTCTGGCTCCAAATTGCACATCCGTAGATGCACACAGGTATATTGCAAAAATGGCAACCCCACTGTTTCTTGAACTTAGCAGTTCAAAGGGAGAGATCTTGGTACAAGCTGAAACAACTGACATTCCTGGTAGAAAATTTGAATGTCTTTGGTCTATTTCATTTCATCTTAACATTATGAATAAATTCAAACACAGTAGGTTAAACAAAAAAATTCCTTCCCCATGCTTGGCCTGCTTTTGGGGATCTGTCTGTTATCTTGCCTGAGGAAAAGTTCTACTAACTTGAATACTTGCATGTTGAATTTGGAATCTTTTAACCAAGATATTTCTTCTCCATGATACTAATGTATAAAACGCTTATAATACAGATAGTCCTCTACTTATGACCTCAATTGAACCCAAAATTTCTGTTGCTAAGCGAGGCATTTGTTTAAGTGAGTTTTGCCCATTTTATGAACTTCCTTGCCATAGTTGTTAAGTGAATCACTGCACTTGTTAAATTAGTAACTGCGGCTGTTAATTCAATCTGGCTTTGCTTTCCCATTGACTTTGCTTGTCGGAAGGTCACAAAAAGTGACCACATTATGACGGGACATTGCAGCCGTCAAAAATATGAGTCATTTCCCAAGAGTTTGACTTTTGATCACATGACCATGAGGATACTATAACAGTCGGAAGTGTGAAAAATGGTCATAAGACACTTTTTTCAGTACTGTTGTAATTTTCAGTGGTCACTAACTGAACTGTTGTAAGTTGTGGACTACCTGTATGTCCCAATTGATTGGCCTGATGATGGGTGCAAAAGAGAAGGTGGTTTTAAAACAACATTGATGGATGAACAAATAAGTACTTTTTTTGATAAAGGGAAAAATGTGCTAATAGAAATCTGCATTCTTCGCTAGTTGATTTTCTCTTTGTCATCATCTTGGATCAGTGAGCTGAGAGATAAATAATAAAAGAGAATATTTGTAGCTGAAGGTTGAATTGTGGGGTCCTTAGTGATCTCTGGGCTTTGTTGTTTTCTTGCAGATGTTTCGTTACCCATCTAAGTAACATGATCAGTGAACTATTGAGTAATGAAAGAAAACAACAAAGTTTATAGAGTACCAAGGATCCAGATAAATAATAAGTCTGTAAACATTATTCGTCAGAAAACAATTGAATAAGAGACTTTATTTTATATCTCTATATCTCTATCTCTATATCTCTATCTCTCTATCTCTATCTTTCTATCCATCTTTCTCTCTCTCCCTCCCTCCCTCCCTCTAATTTTTATGTTGTCCATCTCACTATCAAGTGACTCTGGTGATATATAATGTAGGCATTCAAACAAAGTATTTGTGATGCCTTGGAGAGAACTGGTTAACTTTTCACAAAAGTGGGAAAGAATGGAAAAGGAATTTGCGGTATAATTTTGGAAAATAAGGATTATTGTTGAAAAAAACCCCGAACCAGGGGTGGGTTCTAACTTACCTCGCCGCTGGTTCGCTTCCTCCTGCGCCGCGTGGCTGCGTGCGCATTGCGTGCCATGTAGCCATGCCGCATGGCCGTGTGCGTGCTTTGCACACGTGGGCACACATGCGCAGTGCCGAAAACTCTGCTTCTGCGCATGCGCAGAAGCAAAACTAGCAAAAAATAGCAAAACAACACCGCCAAAAGAACTGGTTCAGGGCCGTGGCA
>QLTV01001699.1:923199-939300 GCA_003457575.1 Thermophis baileyi
CGAACCCTTTAAATTACAGTTGTATGCAAACTCCATTGAGATTAGCCTTGCTAAACTTGTTAGGATTAGCATCCAAGTAGACCAGGGTTCTTGAATGAAAATTATACTTCCTCACAAATTTTCTTTCTTAGAAAGCAAAATGTTGATGCTACTTAAGGTATGTGAGAGGATAATAGTATGCAGTTATATGTAAAATGGTGTGTGTGTGTGTGTGTGTGTGTGTGTGTGTGTGTGTGTGTGTGTGTATAATATTTTGTCTCTCAACTGACAGCACTTAGCTGACTTTGGTTGAGTATGGAAAAATTAAGCAGGATCAGATCTCTAGGGAATCTTTGTCCCAGGGTATATATGATTGTATTACAGTGTTAGAATCTAGCCACTATGTTTTCATTGCCCTTTGAAATTGTTTCTATTGAAAAAATACAGAAGGTTAAAAGATAGGATTTATTCTTGTGATGTAAGTTACAACAAACTCTTCCCTCTTCCAAATCTCTTCTCTGTATGTGTATGTATATACAGACATACAGACACACATACACACACCCTCTTTACGACCTTGTAATCCCTTAATTCTGGCTAGAGTCAGGGATGACTGGATGGAGCGGAGTGTTTGCTGACCAGATGCCCTTCCTGACGCCTAAGCGGAGTTTGCAGCAGATTTTTTTTTGCGCCCTAGGAAAAAACATCTGCCGCTACCTAGGATTGAATCCTTAACCATCCAAGTAGGAGGTGAGGGTCTTCACCACTTGGCCATTACACTGTGTGTGTGTGTGTGTGCGCGCGCATACACATACATACATACACACATAGAGGTAATCCTCAAGTTACGAATGCAATGGAGTCTGCCAATTACATTTGTAATCTGAGGATTTGTTGGAGTGAATCACGTCAAACAAACGTGATCACTCCTTGCTTTCGCCCACATTTTCGCTAATCAAATGCCTGGGTTGTTAAGTGCACATGAGGTACCTCAGAGTGGGGAAGGCTAGCAATGGAACAGGCCACCTGCTTCAGACCACCCAAGACCTCCCCTGATGCACTGAAATACCTCATGCTCCCTCCCCTGGGGTCCCCACAATTGCTTCCCCCCCCCCGTCCTGCCATGCCGGGTCACTTGTTTTGTGAAGCTGTCTCCTCTCCAGACTCTCTGCCACGGTTTCTTTGCCTGCTTGCTGTGTAAGTGCCAAAAACGTTTGCAAGTTGAGATTTTGGGGTAATGAAATTGCATTGCTTCAAGTCTCCCATTGGCTTGCAAACGTTTTTCGTGCCGAGACTGGAAGCTTCTGGGGGCTGTAATCTTGCGCAAAATCACAGAGCTTCCAGTCTCGGCGCAAAAAGCGTTTGCAAGTCACTGAGACTTGAAGCAATGCAATTTTGCTGCCTCAAAGTCTCGTTGGCTTGCAAATGCTCTTCTGCCAGATCTGGTGCAGGCCTTGGTTTACTGAGAACAGAGGCCTAAAGTACTATGAGATCTCGTGCTACTGATCTCGTGTGAGCCGAGGTGGCGCAGTGGTTAGAGTGCAGTACTGCAGGCTACTTCAGCTGACTGTTCAGCAGTTCAGCGGTTCAAATCTCACCGGCTCAAGGTTGACTCAGCCTTCCATCCTTCTGAGGTGGGTAAAATGAGGACCCAGATTGTTGGGGGCAATATGCTGACTCTGTGAACCGCTTAGAGAGTGCTGTAAAGCACTGTAAAGCGGTATATAAGTCTAAGTGCTATTGCTATCTTGCACTACAGTACTGTTCTCTACAAACGGAGGCCTATACCAGATCCACGGCAAAAGGCTTTGCAAACGGAGGGAAGGCCCGTGGATCTCATACAGGCCTCGGTTCACACAGAACAGAGGCCTAAAGGACTGTAGGGTGAGATCACGCGAGATCAGTAGCGCGAGATCTTGTACTACTTTAGCATTCTCCGCGAATGCACCAAAGCAGGAAAAGGAACTGACAGCTCGCTAGATCGTCACAAGGTAAGTCTCCACAGGCCCAGTTCCTGTGGAGACCCAGCAGGGGGTGGGTGGGAATAGGCAGGGTGAATGTTGCAGTGCCTCTGTGGTTGTGCGTAAGTGTGAATGACTGCCGTGGTGTTGCAACATTCGTAACTTCAGGACTGTGTTGTAAGTACTTGGGGATGTCATAACTTCAAACAGTTGCTAAGTGAACTGTCATAACTCAAGGATTACCTGTATATTTTAGTATGCATGTGTCTGCATGTGAATAAACACATTTAATGCAATAACAACACATGCACATCTGAGGTATTTTATGTAGATTAAATGTTTTAGTTAAAGTGAGAAGACTTGATGCAGTTTTTTTTTCTAAGGGCTTCATAAATCTATAACTGCAGACACGAACATTCATAAATGAGACAGCATTTTCTTTACTTTTGGATGGAAAAATTTCACTAGTATGTCTGATTTGTGGTTAGTATATTGGGACGAGTCAAAAATTTCTGTGGTTTTTTTTGTCCATTTTGAGTGTAAATGGAAAAGTATTAAAAATAGCTGGTATGATTGCAACATATTTCTTGACTGCTCCAGATAAATGATATGGTGACCCCAACTATTACATTAACTTTTCCTTTGCTGTAAATGTAGAGGGATACATGTAGAGAAACATTGCTGTACAAATTTGACAAATAAAAAATAAATTAATAAGCATGCGATATAAGTTTCTATGTTGAAATATTCTTGATCCAAACCTTATTTTGCTGAAAGGGAATGTAAGTGGGTTAGTTTTATGCATCTTTTCTTAAGGCTAATGTTGTTCAGGTATGTTGACTATCCTGTCTGAGAATTCAAAAAGTCTTAATTAAGATTAACCAAGTTGAGAGTTTTTAGATAATATTAAACGATGATCAGTTGATCACAGAAGTTAAACTTTATAATATTCTTTTCAGAGCTGCACCAACTCTTTCATGTAAAATAAAACATAGCTTATTGTATCAAAGACAGTATTGTGGGTAGTTCTCGATTTACAACAATTTTTTTAGTGACTGTTTGAAGTTACGAGAGGCTGAAAAGAAAGCAATTTACAACCAGTCCTTGTTTTTATGACTGTTGCAGCATCCCTGCAATCGTGATAAGAATTTGGGTGCTTGACAACTGACAAGTATTTATGATGGTTGCGGGGTCCTGGGGTCACATGACCGCCATTTGCAACCTTCCCAGCCTGTCTCCAACAAGCAAAGTCAATAGGGGAAACAGGATTCATGTAAGAACCCATGTGATTCACTTAATAACTTAGTGATCTCACTTAGTGATAGAAGTTCTGTTTCAATTGTGGTTATAAATCTAGGACTATCTGTGTTAATGTACAGCTCATTAGAGTGCAATAATTTAGATAGAAGAGTGATAACAATCTTGTTATAGTGATGGAGCAAACAATTTTTTTAAGAATTTGAAATTAGTAGAAGGAACTAATCAAACATAAAGGAAAATGTGCTCAGACTTGAAGTTATACTAAATACAGGCTAAGTTATAAAGAAAAGCAACTTTTCTTGTTAAGATTTATAGATCCCACACAAGTAGATGTCACGGTATATACAGTATATATTTAAGCATTACCATCTGTGATGAAAGAGCTGAATTTGACATAGAGTTGCTATTTTGGGGAACATCATTATATCCTCTGTTACATGTACTTTTGCCCTTAGTTTTTAAAAATCAAGCTGTGCATGTCAAGTAGAGAAAGAAAAATGCATTCCTGGAAACTTCCAAGAGAGAAAGAAGCATTTTTAATGGTATTTTCCCTCCATTAAATGGTTTTGGAACATGTGAGTATTGGGCAAGCATAAATTGTTAATGATAAGGGGTGGGGGAAGAAGCACTGCAGAACTTGTTCAATTAAAAATGAGTCGTTTCTTCAAATACATAATTGCCTTTCTGGAGCAGATCAAAAGTCCATCTCATGCAGCTTTCTGTATCTAACGGTATTCTCTGTGTGGTTTTCAGAAAGAGATCATGAAGATAATTGGTTATACTCTTACTGATTTTTTTTCTAGTGTTGGTTACTTAGGGATGTGTTATCTCTACACATAAGAGTCCCTTTAAGTATCAATGCTGTACTGCTTGCAGCCATCCATTATGCCAGGGGTGTCAAATTCAAGGTCTGCAGGCCGAATTCGGCCCCACGGGGTGCTTAGATCTGGCTGGCGGGGCCGTCCTGGAAACAGCAAAGGACTGGCCCGTGGTGCCTCTGCCAGTGAAAATGGAACTTGGGAGGGCCATGTGCAGTCCTCCTGAGCTCCCTTTTCACTGGCAGAGGGTTGCAGGAAGCTGTCGCAGCTGAAAACGGAGCTCGGGAGCCCATTTTCACTGGCAAAGTGCTTGGGCCCTGACGAGTGATATTGAGGTGGCCATGTCCCCCCCATTCCCCCCCGAGGTCAAACACAACCCTGATGCGGCCCTCAATGAAATTGAGTTTGACACCCCTGCATTATGTGATAGACCATATCCAGATGAAAGTTGAAGCAACTAGACAAATAGTAGTAAACAAGAATTGATTGTAGTGAGGTGTTGGTGATCTTCTTGCATAGTCTCTGTACAAGTAGTCCTGGACAGTTCATTTAGTGATTGTTCAAAGTTACAACAGTTCTGAAAAAAAGTGACTTATGACCATTTTTCACACGAGTGACAGCCGTTCCCGTGGTCACATGATCAAAATTCAGATGCTTGGCAACTGACTCGCATTTATGACACGGTTTCAGTGTCCAGGGGCCATGTGATCATCTTTTGCGACTTTTTAAAAAATTTTTATTTAAACACACACACACAAAAATAACAACATCATCAACATAACATATTACAAACAATAGAGACATTAATAGTCCCCTATCTCTAATAAGCTCTTATCGGATATATTCTGTTTATATATCATTTGTTTAAATATACATAGTGCTTTCAATTCATCTTTTGCGACTTTCTGACCAGCAAAGTCAGATGGGGGGAAGCCAGATGCACTTAACCATGTTACTAACCTAACAAACTGCAGCAATTCACTTAACAAATGTGGCAAGAAAGGTAGTAAAATGGGCCAAAACTCACTTAACAAATACCTAGCAACAGAAATTTTGGGCTCAATTGAGGTCGTAAGTCAGGGACTATCTGTACTGATACCTGGGTATACAAATTAGGAAAAAGATGTAAAAAGTGATATTTGGAATGAGTAGGTGTGATAATTATGTTTTAATCCACGCCCAGAACTCACCTTTTCATATATTTAAGACATAGTGTATGTTATTGCATTTGAACTTAGCATGATACATCAACAAATTTATTTTAATTTGAAAACTTGTAATTTGGAATGGTTGGAAAGGAAGGCCAACTGTGACATATTCCAGATACTCTTATCAAGCAAATTCTTGTCATAACATGATGTGTGCTGTTTCCAGCATCGCGTACTAGAGATCTGCATCAACTTTAGCCAATCTGCTGCTCTTCTGTTGTGTTGAAATTAAAACTAGCAGAATTTCTAAGAAACCTAGTCAAGACTTGTGTTTCTTAGAAATTCTGGAAGTTGTAATCTCATCACATCTTGGAGACCACTATGTTATTGATTTCTATATTTTGTTGTGGTCTGATTGTCTCTCTGACTTTTTCTCCACTCTTTTCTGAATTATTGTTAAACAAGGACCATAACCAGATTGGCTGGGATGTAATTTCACCACATTGCCTTTGTTATGACATTCTTTTATAGCCATGTAGGCTGTTGGTTCCATAGCTTTGTCATTTATCAATAAAGGATAATATTTGTAACTTAGGGTTGAAATGAGGGATCCTTGGTGCTCTCTGAGCTTGCTTGTTTTGGAACAAAGGAGAGAATTCAGTTGTTTTGAAAATGTTAGAAATTTAATTTAATTTAATTTAATTTAATTAATTGTATTTCTATGCTGCCCAACTCCCGAAGGACTCTGAAGTCCCGAAGAAAGCATGAGAGACTTTTGCTTCTGTCATTCCTCTGCTGATTGAAATTAATGGGTTTGAAAACTGACAGTATGAAAAAGATGGATGAATTGCGTTGTGTTGAGGGTTGTTTAAAAATGAAAATATTTTTTTCTGAGTATGAGACAATATTAAGGTTACATTAAACAACAAGAATACAATTTTACTAGGGTTGGTTATAGAATCTTCCTGACTAGAAGATATTTTTTTATTGTTTTAATGCCTTTTAAATTGTATAATTTTAGAATTGTGAGCTTCCCGCTTTAGTGGGAAGGTTCTGTGCGCCTCGGCATATAGTTATGCTGGCCTCATGGCCACAAAAGTGTCTTTGGACAATGCTGGCTTTTCAGCTAAGAAACAGAGGTAAGAACCACCCGTAAAGTCAGACCCATTTGGATGGGGGAATCTTTACTTTTACCTTTAATCTTGCAGATCAGATCTTGATTTCCAATATCATTGAAAGTGAACTGTAGGTCACACATCAACAGTATGGACAAGATTATCACAATCCAAAATCCATCTGGGTTCACAGAGAAGGCCACTGTAATACTTGACATAATGCTTTTCCACAAGTTCTTGCCTTGTTCCGGTGTGTGCATGCGCCCCGGAACCCAGAAGAGCAGCTGGCCGGTGTGCGTGCCCACAGAGAGGGCTTTGCGTGCCACCTCTGGCATGCATGCCATAGGTTTGCCATCATGGGCCTAGACCAGTGATGGCAACCCTTTTTTTGCTCTGGTGCCAAAAGGGCGCGGGCGCGATAGCACACGTGCGCATGCCCACACCAATAATGCAATGTCCTCCCCCTGCGCATGCACGCACAACCCCCCCCCATGCTGCCTCCCCGTGCATGTGCGCAGGTCTCACTGAAGCCTCTGGATTTCCGGTAGGCCCGTTGGGCCGTTTTTCGCCCTCTCCAGTCTTCAGAAAAGCCTTCGGAGCCTGTGGATGGCGAAAAATAGCCCAACGGGCCTACCAGAAGTTCGTTTCCGAACATCCGGTAGGTCCGTTGGGTCCGTTTTTCGCCATCCACAGGCTCCGGAGGCTTTCTTGAAGCCTGGGGAGGGCGAAAAATGGCCCAATGGGCCTACCAGAAGTTCATTTCCGAACTTCCGGTAGGCCCGTTGGGTCTGTTTTTCACCATCCACAGGCTCCAGAGGCTTTCCTGAAGCCTGGGGAGGGTGAAAACTGCCTCCCCCGCCCTCCGGAAGGCCGAAAATCAGCTGGCCAGCACACACATGCGTGCTGGAGCTGACATAGGGCAACGCCTCGTGTGCCCTCAGATATGGCTCTGTGTGCCACCTGTGGCATGCGTGCCATAGGTTCGCCATCACGGGCTTAGACAATAGTGCACTTCTGATATAGATAATAAGAGATGATTCATTTTTAAAAAGCAAGCCCAAATGACAGACCCAGGACAAAGTACAGGGTAGTTAAGTAAAATCCTTTATCTATATCCCTTAATGGTTTTATCAAGGTCACTTTTAATAGCAGAATAGATTATTTAGATCCTATAGTTTCCTCATTAGGACTATATTCTATAGTCTAGGAATTCCCATAACTCCCAAGTCAACACATCCAGTAGTTTGAGGTGATGGGAGTACTTCCAAACAGCTGGAAAACATGAAGTTTTCTTATCCAATTCAATTGTAGATCTCATGGGGAAGAGAAAGAATTTGTTTCTTCACTTGCTATTTTAGCTGGTTGTTTTTAACCAAACATCCTTGAGATGAGCTAAACTCCATGTCCATTTTGGTTTCTAGGCTGCAGTGTGAAAGTAGATTGCTATTGTCGTCTTCTGGGATGTTTTTCTGACCAGCTCACAGCCTTAAGATTCCTTGATGATTTCCTACACAAGGGCTAATTCGATCTTGGTTAGCTTTTACCAGAACAGTCAAATGCTATATTCCATAGTAGTAGGTACTTACCAACTCTAAGATGTGTGGACTTCAACTCCCAGAATTCCCCACTCAGAAAATTGTTCTAAAGCAGAAATGAACAACCTGTCTCCTTTGTCCTATATGCATACCTCTCGAAGTCTTGTGTTAAACTGCAGCTGCTGCCTGTGATAGAACTAGAAAATTAGACATTCGTTGGGATGGTGATTAAAGTTATATGTATGTAAAGTAATTAAATTTAGGGCTGGTTCCACTCCTTACGGCAGGCGTTGGAAGGTTTATAGTATACCCACCTATATGTTCCTCAAAGACAGATTTGGCTTTTGATTAGAAAAAAGTTGCATATGTCTTTTCACAATAGCTGATAAATTGTAACAAGGGTGCATTTACCATGGACTACCTCATTTTCCTGGTTTATGCATTACATTGAGACATTAAGGAACCAAATAGCCTACATTCAAACATCAGTTGAAGCCATGAAAAAAGTATCTAAGTTCACTATTAAGCAAGCATAACACACTCTTTGCTTGTACCTGCAAGTTCTTTAACTAAATTGGGTACACATATGGCAGAAATATTCTGCCAGGCCAAATGAAACTCCGACCCAGGACAATTAACTCACATAATGTGCCCTGCAATTCCTTTCAGGAAGAAATACTCATGTATCATAAATCTCCTGTGTGGAGGGATGGCATGGAATTGATTTGAAGAGTCTCCTTACCTTCAAATCAGCAGATGGAACTGCTAGTTTTGGCTGAAACTCCCAAAACAATTAGTGAAACATAGAGTTAAAGCATATACTTGAATCACAATGGAAAGACATCAAATGAAACCACAGAACAAAGGGAGAACTGGGAAGTGATTAACTACCAATCAGATAAGCTTGTTTTATTTCTCTTACTTAGAGGTTGTTTTATTTAGCAGTTGAAACTGGGCATAGCAAAAAAAAAAAAAAGTAGAATAAAATGATAAGAAACAAAATATTCCTATGAAGTGAGAAGCTCATTAAACAATATATACTTAGGTGAGTAGTGAGAGCAAAGGAAGCTGAGGAGGAGAAGCAGTCCAATTTAGAAGAAAGCTTATCATTTTTAGATAAAAGGGGGCTTCCAAACTAGCAGAAACAATGTGGAACAAGGCAGGGTCATTATTTCTCAACCTAGAAGCAGATGCCATTGAGAAGAGAAGATACATTTAGTCCTTGACACAATTGAGTCCAAACTTTCTGTTGCTGAGACATTTGTTAAGTGAGTTTTGCCCCATTTTATGACCTTTCTTGCCAAAGTTGTTAAGTGAATCTGGCTTACCCATTGACTTTGTTTAACAGAAGGTCACAGAAGGGATTCACATCCGCAGGACACTGCAGTAGTGTTATAAATATGAGTCAGTTGCCAAGCATCTGAATTTTGCTCATATGACCATGCAATGGTGGCAAGTATGAAAAATGATAATAAACCACTTTTTTCTGCGGTCACTTAATGAACTGTTGTAAGTCAAAGACTACCTGTAAAGGTAGAAAACACTGCTTTTATTCAGATTTAAACTGTTTTTGATTAGTTTTAGCTGATATAGTGCTATGTATTTCTACAATAATCAGATTTTTTTCTGTTCCACTATGTCAGGGATCTCTAAACTTGGAAACTTTAAGACTTGTAGACTTCAACTTCCAGAATTTCTTAGTTCAGTCATGCTGGCTGGGGAATTTTGAGAGTTGAAGTCTATACCGTATTTTTCGGAGTATAAGACGCACTTCCCCCCCCCCAAAAGAGGCTGAAAATTTGGGTGTGTCTTATACTCAGAATGTAGCTTTTTTGAAGCTTTTTTTTCAGCCCTAACGAGGCGCTAACGATCTTCCTGGCTTTGCAGGCTTTTTTCATTGCTACTCCCTCCAAAGAAGGTTTTTTCCAGCCCTAAATCTTTGCAGGCTTTTTTCATTGCTACTCCCTCCGAAGAAGGTTTTTTTAAGCCCTAACCAGGGGATAAAATAATGTGCTGAAGCTGACCAGACTAAGGATGCTAGCCAGAATACCTGGTAGGCAGATTTTTCCCCCTATTTTCTTCCCCAAAAACTAAGGTGCGTCTTATACTCCAGTGCGTCTTATACTCCGAAAAATACGGTAGGTCTTAAAATTGCCAATTTGGAGATCCCTGACCTATAAGATCAGGCCAGGAAATTAATTTCACAGTAAGGATAAATTTACATTTACTGAGATTGGCTATAATTATAGAATCTTGCTTGTCTGATTATGCTGAATCTCTGGAAGCTACCTGAACTGCTTCTGGATGTTATCAGAAGCAGTTTAGCCCCTTTTGCCTAGTTAACCGTTTTTGCCTATTTCCATCAAGGGCATCTTCCTTACTTTCTAGAGATCTCCAAGTATTCAGATGGAGGTTTTCCCCATTATCTAGAACTGAACTTGGAATTTCTGCATGTACTACTAAGCTATACAGTGCTCTCTCAAAGTCAAATATTATTGTTCTTGAAAGAGCCAAGTGGTTGCATATCCTTGGCACTTTCCAGAGAACTGTAGAGTAATTTGTAGTTACAACATATGCCAACAAAAACATGAGCTCACTTGATCCATGAGACCATCAGGAAGTTTGAAATAAAATTTGCACGGGAAAAGTTCAGAATGTGAACTCAGGCTCAGAATTCTGGATTTGTGGTTCTAACTCATCTCTGAGAACCACAGAATACAGGAAGCTGAAAAAGAGGAACAGTTGGAAGAGAATAAAATCTTTGTAAAATGATTTGTATAGATTATGGCTTGCTGTTCTGTTTGTATGTCCATCATTTTGACAAATGTCAAAAAGTTAAGGGATAAGTTGCAAGTATACTGTGGGTTATTTAGTTATCAGATCAAATTTGCCCTCAGGACCAGTAAATCAGTAGTGCAGTATGTCTGGTTCTAAAGGTCATTCTCAAAAGGACAACTGGAAAACAAGATCACAAGAATTTGGGTAATGAGTTTGAATTTTTCATTTCATTTCTAAAAATGGAATCAAACAATCCACTCAACCAAGATGTGACTACCAAAGAGTATTGGCTTTGTAACTTTAAAGCACAGCTCAAAATTAGCTGCCAAGAACCTTGGTTGGTTTTCACCACTCCTGAGCCTTCCTTCTGAGTGGAATGGGACAACTCACAACAGCCAACTCACCATGGACAAGTTGCCACAGACAACTTGTCATGGCCAATTCACCATGGGCAACTCGCTGTGGGACAACTCACCATAGCCAACTTGCCACAGGACAACTTACTGCAGGACAATTCAATTTAATTGTTTAAAATAATTTAAGAATTATTTTAATTTGTGTCATTCACGTTTAATTTTGTCCCAACTTTGTCATCCTTTCTTTAATGATTCTATTCCACTATTTCTACGATATTAATGTAAGTCTTGTCCTGCAGTGAGTTGTCTCGTGGCAAATCGGCCGTGGCGAGTTGTCGTAGACCCCCTTCTGAGCCTACACATACAGGGTTATATATATTGCACCACCAAGATTATATTGTAAATGATTACACATACACACACACACATACACACGCATGGTATTTTACCCTTAAATAAAAGAATTAAAAGAAACTTTCACTGCTTGGAAAAGATAAACACATGAGCTTTGAAAGCAGTGGGATATTCCTTAGTAATAAGATAAGCATTGCCTACCTCCTGTATTCTTCCTAGACAAATTTTTCTCCCTCTTCTTTTTATAGTTAATTTATATTCATTTGAGACTCTTTGCTTTAAGAAATACTTGTTGGAATACAGAGGTACATATAAAATGAATAAATGAACCAGACAATAACTTTGTGTAGCAAATCAAGGAAGGGTAGAACGTTTTAAGCAAGAGGATGGAAATAAACTGATGTTAATTCTGAATGATTTACAATAATAGTCATGTAACACTCTGTATGTCAATATCCTTGCAAACACATATTCCAAAATCTTCTGAATTAGAAAATTGTCCTAATAACAACAGAATGCTTCAGATTACCGAGTTTGGTTTGTTTAAGATGTATTGATGGCATTTATATCGTACATTTTCTTCAAAGAGGTGAATCTAATCATTTATTCTTCTCACTGAAACATCAAAACAATTTGATGAAAGCTACCTAAAGGCCATGGATCATCCACTGAGTTTCACAGTTGAATAAGGGATTTGAATATGGATTTCTCTAATCCTAGCAATGTTCTTAACTGACACCATCACAACCTTGACTTTATGTTAGTTGGGTGTTTTATCTGGGATCAGTACTGAGATAGCTCTACTTACCAGGATTACCCATAATTCCTTTCCCTGTGCTTTCCTGACTAATTTTATTCTAGCAGCAGGATAACATGACTGAAAATGTGTGGCTAGTAATTCTGGACTTTTTGAGTTCAAATAATATTCATTAAATGACAGGACAAGCTCTGTAAAGAAGACATATAGCTTGGACTATACCTTCTATCATCTCTGGCCAATTTACCCCTGATGGAAGCTGATGTAATCTAATGCATCTGGAGGTCACAAAGGTAGAGAAGACTATAGCATGTACTTGGACAATGGTTCAACTGTTTGACCCAATTTCAAAAATAATATCATTAACTAGAAAAAAAAATCACTGGCTGTCAGGAGTGGATATTTACACAAGTATATCAGCAGGGACCAGCCCAAATTGGATCCTTGATTGACAAACAAGCAATTGCAAATTGTCCTGGCCTATGCCCCAAATACTCTCTTCTTCATATATAAGAGCTAATAACTTTATTGGAGACAGTAATGATTGATGCAAACAGCCTGCCATGATTAGATTTTTCTGAACTGCCTAAATTATTTGTTGAAAATTTAAAGCTTTTGCATTTTACCCTGCTAATTTAATATAATCAGAATGTTATTATAGGTTGCTATCAAACAATAGCAGAGTCTTGCCAAGATAAAGCCTTTGTGAATATTTTTGGGCTCAGTTGTGGCTGTACGTCAAGGACTATCTGTAATAATTAAGCTATACTACTAGAAACTTGTTTTCTTTTGTTTTAAACATTTTTTTCCTGAACCGGCCGGAACAGCTGACTGGCGCCGATTGCAAGGTGGCTAGTAACCAGGAGGTACCCGGAAGGAGGACTGAGAGACACCGGAAGCAGGCTACGTGGGTGGGGCTGGGCCGTGGGCATGACTATGGCTACCGCTGGTAGGCGGTAGCTCCCAGTGTGATTTCATTGAGGGTTGCATCAGGATTGTGTTTGGCCTCGGGGAGGCTGGGGGGCGTGGCCAGGGTGGGCATGGCCAGCTCACTTGTTTTGGGGATGCCTGTGGTGGCCCAAGCATTCTGCCAGCGAAAACGGGCTCCCGAGCTCCATTTTCGGCTCCTGCAACCCTCTGCCAGCAAAAACTGCATTGGCAGTTTAAAACTATTATGCTACAAGAGCAATGCATTGGCCTCTTTTTCTGCTATTTGCATACTGATTAAACCTATTTATAATGTACCATTGACTTACATTTCTTTCCATCCAAAAGAAACTTCATGCCTTTCAAGCTTCACATACATCAGCACACCCATACTGGAAACCAACCTTTTAATTAAGATTAAAAACAAACATGGTTTTGATTTAAATCAAATATACTTAAATCATTTTTGGAATCAAGAAAATTATGTTTTCTTGTTTTAATTGTGTTTTATATTCTAGGCAGAAAAATTCTGTATAATAATCAAAGTTGTTTAATATAACCCAAACACATATTTTTCAAAAGAAACAGTGATATAAAACCATATTAATCGTAGATGTCTATGGAGATTCTCGGTCATCCAGGTCATGGTTGTCCCAAAGGTGCTTTGTCAAGAGGCAACTGGACTTTCTAGTTTTTTTCTTTTGAAGACATTTAGCTTCTCATCGAAGAAGCTTCTTAAGTTCTTAATCATAGAGATTCAGTTTGATATCGTGTTTATGGCATTACACTAGAAACCGGGAAACTCTGAGTTCTAGTCCTGTCTTAGACATAAAAGTTGACTGAGTGACTTTGGGTCAATCACCAGAAGGCTGTTAATTCTAATCCTGCCTTAGGCACAAAAGAAGACTGAATGACTTTGGACCAATCATCAGGAACCTTGAGTTTAGTATTCTCTTAAGCATCTCCTAAGCATGAAAGTTAGCTAGATGACTTTGGGCCAGTCTCGGCCTAACCCACTTACAGGGTGGTGTTGTGGGGAAAATAGGAGGAGGAAGAAGTATTAGGTATGTTTCCCAATGAGTTATTTATTAAAATAATAAAGGTGAGATAAAAATAAATAATTCTCCCCTCCCTCCAGAGTAATTGTTATGAACAACTTCAGGAAAGTTTAAAAAAATAGAAATCTATCTGGCAGTATTAAGCTACCACAGTTTTCTAACTATATTTTGTTCAAAGGCTAAAATTGTAATAGCTTCTTTTACCATATGATTCCTTCTGGGATGTTCTCTGCTGCCTCGCATTTTTATTTATTAGCACTTAGACTTATATACCGCTTTATAGTGCTTTACAGCACTCTCTAAGCGGTTCACAGAGTCAGCATATTGCCCCCAACAATCTGGGTCCTCATTTTATCCACCTTGGAAGGATGGAAGGCTGAGTCAACCTTGAGCCGGTGAGATTTGAACCGCTGAACTGCTGAACAGTCAGCTGAAGTAGCCTGCAGTACTGCACTCTAACCACTGCGCCACCTCGGCTCTTTGCACATTTAAAAAGAAGGCAGTTTTCAGGTCTATAAATGATTTTATCATGTGCAGGTTGACAAATAAAACATAGTAATTAATGTTATATTCATGATTATATTTTTGAAGATTATTATTATTTTTTGTTAAACCCTGATTTTGAAATAAATATTTTAATGAATTTTACTTGCTCTGGCGTTCTGACTCTTTGTGTATTTCAGCTGCTCAAAACCATAAAAGTAAGATTTGTATTTTGCATCTATCATTTTGCAGTATCTCTGGCACCTTATCATTTGCAAAGAGTTATTGTTTTAATAACTCTTGGAAAGCAAATGCTGTTTATTTGGCTTTTTAAACCAATGGCAACATATATTGGCTAATGCATTTGTATCCAGTTTCTCAGTTGCTCCTACACGTTCACATCACATTAAGGCTGCAAACCTGAATAAAGTCTCATTTAATTCAGAATTATTTATGTCTGCACATTAGTACTTTTTAAAGATAATAAAAGTCTTGTTGCTCTTCTTCATATATAAGAGCTAATAACTTTATTGGACACAGTAATGATTGATGCAAACAGCCTGCCATGATTAGATTTTTCTGAACTGCCTAAATGATTTGTTGAAAATTTAAAGCTTTTGCATTTTACCCTGCTAATTTAATATAATCAGAATGTTATTATAGGCTGCTATCAAACAATAGCAGAGTCTTGCCAAGATAAAGCCTTTGTGAATATTTTGGGCTCAGTTGTGGCTGTACGTCAAGGACTATCTGTAATAATTAAGCTATCCTACTAGAAACCTGTTTTCTTTTGTTAAAAAAAAATTCTGAACGAGTTCTTAGGCAAATTAGGAAAGAGCCAGTGTGTAGTTAAGGTAGTTGAAGTAAAATTGGGTAGAGATCCTCTTTCAAGTACATCAGCAAGCCTGTTTGAGGATGACTTTGGGTCAGTGACTCAGAAGTATTGTGTGGGAAAAGAAGAAAAGAAGAAGAGAGGATTCAGTGTTCAGCTCCTGGAGAAAAGATAGAATATAAATCTATAATACTGGATTGCTCCAAAAACTCTAGAATTGGGGTTGAATGGTTTGTGTAAAGGGCCATTCTAGTATTGAGTGGTGGAGGTTGATAATAAAATTAGCATGAAGAAAAACTGAGTAGTGTAATAGAGGGTAGATTCAACTATTTATGATACCCTCTTCCTGTTTAAAATTTTAACCTTTAGATCAGGGGTGTCAAACTCAATTTCATTGAGGGCCGCATCAGGATTGTGTTTGACCTCGGGGAGGCTGGGGGTGTGTGTTTTGTTCTAACTGTTTAAACTGTGTTACATGGTTCCAACCAGGTCCAGCGTTTGAGCGGGAAAAAGCTCAAACGCTATTGGCTGGTCTGTCTGACAGCTCCCTATAAAAGGGCAAGCTGTCAGACTGCTCTTTGCTGGTTGCTGATACAAGAGCTGAAATAAAGAGCTGCTTTGGAAGTCTGTCTCCTGTCATCTCTACCCACTATCTAACAGTGGCGACGAGGGCTTGGGCCAGGAGAACTGTGACTAGCTTCTTCAGCACTTTCAACCAGCCAGGCAGACATCTGCCTGCC
>QLTV01001699.1:950505-971432 GCA_003457575.1 Thermophis baileyi
ACATTAGAGATACATTTTTATTGTACAGTATTTAATTCTGATTATACAGACTCATTAACTATGAATGGGTGAGGATTGCCTCTTTTTAGAATCCTATTTGTGCCAAATCGTTCTATGAATGACTACTGAAGCTATAAATTGTTTTAAATGTTACAATAAAATCTGGAAATACTTTCTAGTGGGAAGCTGTTTTAGATAGTGTTCTGTGACAATTAAATGGCCCTAAATGCAGTTTTACAGATATCATTGCCATCCATATTTAATGTATGTTTCTTATTTTATACATTTAAAATTTGACTCAAGATAATAATTTTCTGCAATGAATATGCTGTGTATCTAAGACTGATAATCAATAGCTATTAAAAAAAAAAGAAATGGAGAACCAGTTTGGTCTATCCCAGTGATGGCGAAACTATGGCACGCGTGCCACAGTTGGCACGTGGAACCATACACGTGGAGCCATATCGGAGGGTGATATGTCAGCTGATTTTTGGCCTTGGGGAAGGCTGTTTTCGCCCTCCGGAGGCTTCAGGAGGCTTCCCTGAACCCTCCGGAGAGCGAAAAACGGCCCAACATGCAACCCGGAAGTTTGGAAAAACGGACTTCCGGTTTGCACGTTGGGCCGTTTTTCGCCGTCCCAGGCTTCAGTGAGGCCTGTGCACATGCGCGGGGGACATGCGCAGGGGGCAGCGCGGGGGTTGTGCGCATGTGTGGGGGAGAGGAAATGGGTGTGGGTGCGTGCGTGCGTGCGTGCTAGCATGCGCACACACACCCTTTTGGCACGCAAACCAAAAAAGGTTCGCCATCACTGTTCTAGAGTCTCAACATCTTTTTTACATTGTGGCAACCAAAACTGGATGCAGTATTCCAAGTGTGGCCTTACTAAGGCAATACCACTTTAAAATGCCTTGGTAAGGCCACACTTGGAATAACCTTAGGAAGCAAGGTTGGGATGCAAACAAGACAACAGTCAGATAAAAGGTAGCATAGTCCACAATATGAGGATGGAACACTCGGCAAGGACCCTCCCTAGTTTTAGAGCTGTAAAGGGGACAGATGGAGGGAAGGACTTTCAGACTTGCAAGATTCTGTTAATATAACCTTACAATAAAGTTGAATTAGCTCATCTGATTGTGTTTCCTGCCTGGTGTACCTTGTAAGATTGACATACATTTTAAACAGTCCCTACTCACAGTCACTCATGCCATAGTTACTTCCCGTCTTGACTATTGCAACATGCTCTACATGGGGCTGCCCTTGAAGAGCATCCGGAAGCTCCAGTTGGTGCAAAATGCAGAGGCCCGCATGGTTTTGTGCAGACCCCGGTGTGCACATGTATCACCTCTCCTGTGGGAGCTGCATTGGCTGCCTATTTGCTTCCAGGTACAATTCAAGGTGCTGGTTGTCACCTTTAAAGCCCTTCATGGCTTGGGACCAGGTTATCTGAGGGTCCATCTCTTGCTGGTCACATCTACCCGACCCATCAGAGCGGGGAGGCAGGGAAGGCTGCGGGTCCCATCCCCGAGGGAGATACACCTGGTGGGACCCAGAAGAAGGGCCTTCTCTGTGGTGGCTCCCTCTCTCTGGAACACCGTTCCCCCAGAGATTAGAATGGCCCCCACTCTGATACTCTTCCGGAAGGCGCTGAAGACCTGGTTCTGCCAGCGGGCCTGGGGAACCCAGAGCGGGATGGAGCCCATTAAATGGCTCGTGTGATCTGCTGTCGCCGATGCAGAGGGTGGGAGGTGGGGGGTGATTTTGTTATATTGTATTATATTAATTTATTTAATTTTTTGTTAGTTTTTGTTGTTTTAAATGTNTTAGTTCAGTTGAGGCCACATCTTGTTGAGCCAGAAACAACCAAGCCAGAAAGTTAATCTGTGTTGATGTCCCTATCTTTTCTTTGAGATTTTGATCAGAAGTGTTATCCAGGTTCGCATGCCAGGTGTGGCTAGGTGTCAGTTGTTGATGAGACTGGATTTTCCCAGGGGACTCTTAAGAAACTCCAAGTCAATAGTAGTTGGGCTTAAGCAGAAGTAGTTAGAACATCCTTTTGGTTTATTTTTCATTCTGATATTGTTTTGTCTCGTTCTCTATTAGCAGAATAGGACAAGGCACTCTTGCCAGAAATCCGAATGAAGTGCTTACAGGCAGCTTTTGAAATGTGGTACTTTAGGATCATGAGTTACTAATTCTGGTGCAGTGGATGACAACCTGGGATAATCATCAGTGTTATTCCAACTCTGATCCTAAGAGTTAACTTATTTGTGGTGAAGATTTATTATTTATCTAGGTTCTTTCACTTTTCATTTTGTTGTTGTTGTTGATTGACTTGGATGTTGCTATAGAGAACATTAGCTTATGGGTTGTTTTAAGGTCTTGGTTATTTTGTGAATCACCCAGATAACTCATGGAATGGCTTCTTGTAATTCAAAGATACAGAAGTAAGCCTGCCAAGTTAACAAAAGCTTGATCTTATTTTCATACTGAGCCATAGTTTATTATCCTGATGAGTTTGGAATTTTGTTTTGATTTTAAGGAAGCAGTTTGAAGTTGTTGCATAAACATAGAATTTGGATTCAGTTTTCAAAGAGACAGTTGGGTCTAAGTTGCTAAAAAAAAAAGCTCCTTCAAATCACGGTATTACTCTGGCTGTCATAGAGTGGAACAAGATGGAATTTTAATTTGCATGTTGGGTCAAATCATGGCAGGAATTTCTGGGGTTTGTCTAAAGGGTGGGAGAAAGTAAGCAGAAAAGTTTGAAAAGTGTGTATCGGGATGCTGTTCATTTATGATCATCTGAGCCCTCAATTCTTTTTCATTCTGACACGTGAACATTGTGGTATTGACACACTGAGAAGTAATTCACAGTGGAAATCCACTCTCCTTGATAGCTGGTAGCAAAAATAGTCACATGTAGTAGGCAACTCCTTCCTTTCTGTTGATACATTTTAATTATCTCTTCTCACCTCTTCTCAAAAAAAACAGAACAAAAGGAAGACTACCACAAAAATAAAGTTATTTATTTATTTATTTGACCTTTTTCCTGCCTACCAGCTATCTACTATTGCTATGCTTAATCTTTTTCCTATTGTATTAATAAGTCAGGGAGAATCCAGAGATAGGTTTGCATAGGAATATAGCAATTGCACTATGAAGATTCTGTTTCTCTGTTGGACTTAAGTACACCTAGTATCTTCATTTAGATCACACAGATAGAGGTTGCCTATATCAGCGCCACACAAGTTCATGTCTTAACATGTTAGAGTACTTTGTGTTACAACACTCTTGGTCTTGCTATCTGGCCTGTAAAAAGTTGGTACCAGGAAAGGAATTACAGTATCACTCTCTAGCTTTGCTCTTTGTCTCTGACTCACCTTTACCTTTGGGTGGGTTGTTTCACTTTGTCCTTGCTCATTGTACAATAGGGATGCACTCCGTTAAGCTACTCTGAGAATAAATGTCCTTGTTTCCTGTTTCTGCAAACAGTCAAGTCTTAGTTGTGTCATACTACTTGGGGGATATGCACATGAAACAGCACCAATTCACTCTGCACACAGAAAGGATCCTTTGAGTTAGAGTGGTCAGAAATAATACACTCAGATGACGTTGGAAGTCCCGGTCTTTATGACATGCAAGAAAGTAGTTAATAATACACTGATAAGGTAGAAGTAATGGCTTCTTGAACCAATTTTTATTCTTCCTTTCTTAGGCAGATGTCATATATAGATCTTTCTATAACTTTCAGAATTGCTTTTGATGACAATAAAAGCTGGAACCCATTCGTTGGTTCTTACTGGATTAAATGGGCTTCTTATAATTAAATCTCTGCTTTTTTAAAATTCACGTCAATATATCTTAGAGCAGTGGTTCTCAACCTTCCTAATGCCGTGACCCCCACCGCCGTGATGCCCTCCCCGCCCCCTCCCCGTGCACGATGAGGTAACAAAGGGGATGTGGCGGGCTAGCGCGCGCTTAGGCAACCCCTGTGAAAGGGTCGTTCAACCCCCAAAGGGGTTGCGACCCACAGGTTGAGAACCACTGTCTTAGAGGATCCTGACATTCTGCCTTGGCCCCTCACTCAAATGAGATGAATTTCCTCCATGGAAGCAGTTTCCTAGGGTTTGCCATGGGTTAATAATTAGCTTAATCTGATAAATCTTGTTACATTTTAAAAAGATGCACATGATATATTTAACTTCGACCTGCAGCTTTTATCCTTATGAAGAATGATGGATTTAAGAAGGACAACACGAGGTATAACACAGGTCTGTGTTTTTGACCTGCATTTTCGATATGCAGGGTTTGCTAGATTTCATAATTTATTTTCATAATTGAGCTTTGGCGGGGGAATTTTGGGAGCTGAAGTCTGTGCTGGTTGGGAAATTCTGGTTGAGCTTGTTTGGCAGTTTAAGTTAGTACAGTTAACAGTAAACAGTCCAACCAAAGAACAAGGAGGACCACTTCCACCAACACTGACAGGGCAAGCCACTAGAATATAAACTGAGAACAAACTCCCCTCCCTACTAGCACTGATGATGCTATCTAGTTTGGGTAATATTGGCAAGAAAACATCCAAGCTCAGAGAGCACCAAGGACCTCTTTATTTCAACCTTGAGCTAAAAAGCGTTCTCTTTTAAGATATGAATGATTTAATAAATAAATAAAGAAAACCATTGATCTGTATTGAACAAAAATGCTATTTTTTTACTATAGATTTGAAAAACTCAACATGATTTTTTTCCAAAAAATAAATAAACAAATAGCAATAGGACTTAGACTTATACACTGCTTCATAACCCTCTCTAAGCCGGTGGCTCAGTGGCTAAGACACTGAGCTTGTCGATCAGAAAGGTCGGCAGTTCGGCAGTTCGAATCCCTAGCGCCGCATAACGGAGTGAGCTCCAGTTACTTGTCCCAGCTTCTGCCAACCTAGCAGTTCGAAAGCACGTAAAAAATGCAAGTAGAAAAATAGGGACCACCTTTGGTGGGAAGGTAACAGTGTTCCAGCCACATGACCACGGAGACGTCTTCGGACAGCGCTGGCTCTTTGGCTTTGAAATGGAGATGAGCACTGCCCCCTAGAGTCGGGAACGACTAGCACATATGTGCGAGGGGAACCTTTACCTTTACCTTTTAAGCGGTTTACAGAGTCAGCATATTGCCCCCAACAATCTGGGTCCTCATTTTACCGACTTGGAAGGATGGAAGAATGAGTCAACCTTGAGCCAATCAGGATCGAACTCCTGGTAGTGGGCAGAATTAGCCTGCAATACTGCATTCTAACCCCTGCACCACCATGGCTTTTTAAGTTAGTAAAGTTAACAGTAAACAACCTAGCCAGGTCCATTCCCACCAACATTGACGGGGCAATCCACTAGAATATAAACTTCATTGATCTGCATTGAACAAAATGCTATTTTCTATTATAGTTTTGAAAAACTCAGCATGATTTTTTTCGTAAGGTTTTATTAAGTTCAATTTGACTTCAACCAATAAATTGATTTCATTGTTGGAACTCAGCACGATTTTTAAACTGGAAAATAAATAACACAGTTAAGATGGTAATATCTGTATAGAAGTGTGTTTAGAAATATGAACTTGGTATTCATTGTTCAATTTAAGAGCAATGCAAGAACAATTCAGGAAATGCATGACTGGCTGGAGAGCAATTATGTTCAGTGCATAACTCATTGCTAAGTAATTTATTCACTTTCTGGGATGGGAAGGAGAAAAAGAGATCGCCATATTTAGCATCCCATTCTTGGTATTTGTGAATGGCCTGGGCATGCTTAGACAAAGAGCTGGAAGTAGCTAAAAAAGAAGGCACAAGAGTTTGCTTTTCTAAAGTAAACATTTTGCAATGCTAGCTTACACATACACGCCTACAAACACTTGAACATTTGCTGAACTTGCAAGGATAGCATGATTCCTTAACTGTGTGTGTTCCACTTTCTGTTTTGGATTTCTGAGAGACTAGAAGGATGTTGCAACAGTTATTGCTTGAACATAATATTTAAGTACAAACACAGGGTTTTCCATTGATGAAATGGAAATGGGAAAAAAAATCTACCCCCAATATGGTAAATAACTCTGAAAGAAATAATCTCAAACTACTAAAACAATTTTTCCAGCAAACTTGATAAAGCAGTCAGTTTGTATAGCCTTTGGAACAATTTGTTTTTGGTGAACGGAAATTCTGACTACTCTTTGTTAAGAAGTTCGTATCTTTCATGCAACTTACATTTGTTAACAAAAATGTGTTTGGAGTTTCTCCAAACCAACATGATTTTTATTCTACTCTTTTAATGACCTTGGAAGTATTGGGGCAGATACATATCTGAGTATTGATATGTATTGAGATACATATGTTCTACATTCATGTATGTTTATATTACGCTTTCAGGCTGACTCCTATGTACAATAGCTTATCTGATGGACACTTAATGGACAGAGAAGGAACTTAGGAAGGATCCCCTTTAATGGATCAAACAGTTAAAACTAGCAGGAAGTTTGTACTTTCAGATATTCAGGATTCGGTTAATATAGCTTTATGATAAAGTAGAATAAGTTCATCTAGCTGTGGGTACCTTGGTGCTCTCTGAGCTTGGTTGTTTTGCAAATGTTTCATTACCGAACTAGGTAATATCATCAGCTGAACTTGTCTGGCAATTCCTAGGAACAGTAAAGCTAACAATAAAGAGCCCAACCAAAGAACTTTCAAGACCACTTCCACCAACAATGACAGGACAAGCCACTAGAATATAAACCGAGAGCAAACCACACTCTCTTCTAGCACTGATGATGTTACCTAGTTTGGTAATGAAACATCTGCAAGAAAACAACAAAGCTGAGAGAGCATCAAGGAATCCATTCAGTTCAACCCTGAACTACAAATATTCTCATTTAGTTATGTTTCCTGTCTGGTTTATCTGGGAAATCTGTCACATGAGGATGTATGACCTTTCTTTCAAAGACTGACCCAATATTGGTTGATCCAATGATTTATGGCCATTTTTCACACTTGCAACCATTGCATCTTGATGAAAATTCACATGATGAAAATTCAGATGTTTGGCAACTGGTTTATATTTATGATGGTTGATCACCTTTTGTGACCTTCAGACAAGCAAAGTCAATGGGGAAGCCATATTCACTTAGCAACCATGTTACTAACTAAATTATAGTGGTTCACTTAACAACTATGGCAAGAAAAGTCATAAAATGGGACAAAACTCACGTAATGTCTCACTTAGCAACAGAAATTTTGGGTTCAATTGTGATCGTAAGTTGAGGATTACCCATATAAGTAATTTTCAATGGGGAATCTTGTTCAGAACCAAGAAAGGAGAATTGAAAGACCAGAAGAACTACTGGTATGTACGTATAGCCAATCAGCCTTGTAAGGATTAAGATTGAGCTTGTTGCTTCCTATCCTAACCAGAAGAGTTTTCAGAAAAGGAAACAGGACCTTGGCAGCCTTTTTCGATTGACCAAGTGTTATGATGTAAAACTGAGTACCATCAGTTTTATGTACTGATAACTGAACCCATTTCACTAGATGACTTCATCCAGTAGATGTTAAATGGGAGGGGTTGAATATTGAGCCCCTCAAGGTAATATCCATCTTAATATCAGAGATGTTTCACACATGTCTGAGTGGTTCTGTAGGGGCTCTTCAATTTCAGAGAATTATGCATTGAATTAAGCAAACCATTGAATAGTTCATAACATTAACCCTCCTCAAAGACAACAACAACCCAACATACTTAAACAAATAATGACATGAAGAGAATGAAAGCCATTCACAACATGCTGAAATGTTGTGAAGTCTTACTGCCTCTTGAGTTTTGAGCAGAAGTCATATCATGATGCTATGCCGCCTGTAAAATGTTCCTTCGGCTAAAGGCCACCTGTTCTGGCTCCATTTGGCTATCCCATTTTCAAAGCTGGTTTTGGACTCAGATAAATCTAAGCCTGGGGGAGGAAATTCCAAGTTACAGTAGCAAAATCCATCTGGAATGATCTGGAGTCAAATTATACAGGACATAAAACTGTATAGGGTTTCAGTTTTGGTGCAAATGTTTTCCCAGACTTTTTTCCCCAAACCATTTCCATCTGAATACTTCAGTATGTAGTAACAAACTATATTTATAATTTTAAAGGTTATTCAAGGACCATTCAGCATAACTCACAAATAAAATAAGGCAGGTCTTTTCCAGATTCTAGATTCCTAGAATCGGGAATGACTAGCACATACAGTATGTGCGAGGGGAACCTTTACCTTTACCTTTTCCAGATTTATTATTTCTCTCAAAAATGTGATGGTTGACATAAGCAAATAATGCCAAATGGGAAGTAATATGAAAACACTTAATCCTAATTTGGTCTTAATAAGCATCTTTTTTTCTGTGATTCTTCCTCCCCCCTCCACACAATAACTATAGTTACATTGTTTGGTAGCTTTTAGCTCACCTGCATTCTTGTATTTATTTTTATGAGTACCAGTTGAATAGCAAATTTACACTTTTCGCTCTGTGAGCTAAAAGGACAACATTTGCCTACTTTCAAATTCTAGCACCATAACTTTTTTTTTTAAAAAAATAGTAATTTTATTAAAAATTAGAATTATTTTAACACTAATTCAATAAAAAAAATGTCAAAGAAAAAAGGAAATAAGAAAAATAGAAAAGAAAGAAAAAACAATAGAGGAAAAATTATATATGTGAATATATGTGTGTATGTGTGTAATAGATAGATAGATAGATAGATAGATGATAGATAGATAGATAGATAGATAGATAGATAGATGATAGATGATAGATGATAGATGATAGATGATAGATGATAGATGATAGATGATAGATGATAGATGATAGATGATAGATAGATAGATGAAAGATGATAGATGATAGACAGATGATAGATAGATAGATAGATAGATAGATGATAGATAGATAGATAGATGATAGATGATAGATGATAGATAGATAGATGAAAGATGATAGATGATAGACAGATGATAGATAGATAGATAGATGATAGATAGATAGATAGATAGATAGATAGATAGACAGATGATAGATAGATAGATAGATAGACAGACAGACAGACAGATAGATATTTACTATATTCTTAACTTTTTCTGCTAGCATGTCTTCCTGAAAAGCAGTTTTCTATTGTGTTTGGGGTTCATCAATAAAACTGGAGCCTTTTAGTCATTATGTCAAGGTACAAACATTTTCCTTACTTTTATTTTTCTAGGGTGTGTATGAGAGAAACATGCTTACATCTGTAAAAATTGGCAATGCTTTTGTATATCTTACAGAGTTGATTGTGAGAGTTGTGAGAAGCAAAGAGAAGGAGCTCTGGGGAAGATTGCATGACTAATGTGAACCAGCTTACTGTGTATATAATTTCACAGCTGTCGTTCCAACATGTGACTTTGGATAGATGGTTATGATACGGTTGCCATTTTGCCCTGAGTGCTTGGAATGAATGGTGAGATATTTCCAAGGGTGATAATTTGTTTTTCCCTCTGGCCAAATGCTGTTTTCTGACGTCTATTTTGCTCTGCGTATTAAAAAAAAAGATGAAAATATTTTTTTTACAAAAAATGGAGCAAAGTTGCACATTATTTAATGTATATTTGTATATTATTATGCTAAAGTTGTTATGGGATAAATGTTCAGAGATAGCAGCAAATATATCAAACTTGTGGCTCACTCTTAAATTGGCTTAGATCTTCCCTTTTCAAACCCAAATAAACATTTCCTTATTTTTTCTTCCCTTCCTTCAGGAAGACCATTTATAGAACTACAGGTAGGTAGAACCATTCATTTACTGACCATTTGAAGTTGTCCTATTTTAATCATTTTCACAATTATAAGCATTGTAGCATCCCCTTGGTCATATGATCAAAATTTAGATGTTGGCAGCTGACTCATATTTAAGATGGTTACAATGTTCCAGGATCATGTGGTCACTTTTTGCAGCCTTCTGACAAACAAAGTCAACAGGGAAGTCAGATTCATTTAACTGTGTTGCTAAACAACTGCAGTGATTCACTTAATGACTGTGGCAACAAAGGTCATAAAATAGGGCAAAATTCACTTAACAGCCATCTTGCTTAGCAATAAAAATTTTGAGTTCAATCATGATTGCAAGTTGAAGACTACCTGTACTTAAGACTACTCTGTGCTTTATATAACATTCAGTTTTCATGTTTGGAGTTTCTCCATCATTTCATATAATTGATGAAACTTGCAGAGGTGGGATTCAGCTGGTTCGGACCGGTTCGGGCGAACCGGTAGTAGCGACCTGCGGGTGGGACGCAATCCCGTCCTATATCACTGTGGTTTTGACGCACGCATGTGTGGACAGCACGCACATGCAAATTACTGTGTTTTGTGACACCGCACGCGCATTGCTCACATTTCCGGTGCTGGATGAACAGGTTGTTACAGTATGTGAAGCCCACCTCTGGAAACTTGACTTCAAGACTATCACCTTTTCTTATCTAGCCAACTTGCTCTATATAAAGTTTCTGAAACTTGAAACTGGAGACCTGTTTGGTAAACCCTTATTTGCCTATGTTTCAAGTTGGAATCAGCTTAAAAAGAATATAGTAATGAAGTGAGTAGAATCAGGTTAAATTTTAGGCCATCCTTTTGGGACATAAACTTAAATTTGAGGCGTCCTTGATGGTCTCTGAGCATGCTTGTTTTCTTGCAGACATTTCATTATTTGGTAACACCTAAGTAATGAAATGTCTGCAAGAAAACAAGCAAGCTCAGAGAGCCCTCATATCAACTCTGAGCTGCAAATATTCTCCTTTATTGAAACTTATTTTTTGAAGCTCAGGGCTTCATGCAAAATCATGTAATGGTCCCTATAACCTTTTTTTTAAAAAAGTGAACTTTGGTGAAGCTATCACCCGGCAGTAATCAACATTTGTTCTGATGTCCAGTGTTTATTGGATTTTTGATTTGACCAGGAAATATCCACTTGAACTGGGGAGTGTTACATATGAGAATTTCCTTGCTTTGAAAGGCAGCTCTGGAAAGAAAGAGACCAAGGAGATTAAATAGCTGCTTCTAATCTAAAAAGAATGTGGAAAAATTAGAAAAGGGGTTTAACAACTGTGGTGCCCAGCAGATTCCTCTTCTCCTTTTTCAGGTTGCAAGTATCTTAGCTATCTTAGCTATAACACAAATGCTTACACATGCAATAGCAATAGCACTTAGACTTATATACCGCTTTACAGTGCTTTACAGCCCTCTCTAAGCGGTTCACAGAGTCAGCATATTGCCCCCAACAATCTGGGTCCTCATTTTACCTACCTCGGAAGGATGGAAGGCTGAGTCAACCTTGAGCCGGTGAGATTTGAACCGCCGAACTGCAGCTAGCAGTCAGCTGAAGTAGCCTGCAGTGCTGCACTCTAACCACTGCGCCACCTCGGCTCTAATATGCAGGCACATATGCGCCCACCCACCCGCAGATACTGCTTTATAGGAAAACCTGAGCAATAGGTAACCATCTTTAAAATGTTCTCACAGTTTTTTTGTAATTCTCTGCCTTCCTTGCAAAAATTCTTACATTCTATGCTCTGAATTTGAATGGAGAAAACCACTGGATTAATGGTAGATGATAACTGCTGTTTGCTGTTGTTTTCTCCCAGTTCTCTGGTAATAAAATCTGACGATGGGATAGAGGCCAAGGGAGATGTTAGGAATTGGTTTGATATCAGCTCTGAGCACCAGCTTGAAAGGACAGTTAGGCAGATGGTCAGTGCTAAAGTCAAACATGTAGCAAACTCACTTCAAATTAAAAAAGGAAAGCAATGGTCTCTGGAGTTCCCAGTTTTTACCAGCAATAGGGTCCTAGCCAGTTCAGGCAGAAGGCATATCATTTTTGGAAATATAAAAATGTTGTTAGTGGAATGTTCATATGACTCTTTATGATATGAAGGGCAACCTGACTCTTGGCTAGTAAGAAGGTCCAGACAAACATTTACCGACTATAATATTGTTCCAGGTTGTCTAGATATGGTTGGGAATAGGCGAGAAGAAACATCTGCAATGTTTCTTTGTTTTCAACAAATTCACCATAAATGTGAGAAATGATGGAAAGCAGAAGGTAGCAAGACCTTAGTTTAACTGAGGAGGTCTTTTAACTTGTTTTTAGGGTTGGTTAACCCTGTCCAGAGAGGAATTGAAAATGGGAATTGGAAAATGGGATCAATGAGGAATTTCCCACTGATTTTAAATACCGCCTTCTGTAAAACTGCAACCTCCATAAGTCATGACTTATAAAACGAGTCATCCACGTGACCAGATCCGATTTTACAATATTTTTTGTGGCAGTTTTGAAGCAAACGTGGCAATCCTTAAGTGAAATCATTGTCTTTTATGGGGATTTTTGTGTGTGTGCCAAAAATGGGAAGTAAATGCTGGTTTTCAGCAAAATCATAGTCACATGACTGTGGGACAATGCGAATGGAGGTAAATGCAGGCCAGTTGCCAAGCACCTGAAATGTGGCCCTGTGGACTCCCCTGGCTGTCAGAACTTTGAACTTGGTCGTACCATTTTTGGGGTTGAGGGGTCTGTTTGTAACTTTAATTGGTTGCTATGCAACTGGTCATAACTTGAGGTTTATCTGAACAATTTCCAAAATTATCAGCCATTCAGCTTCTTGCGGGGACAAACTTATAGCTCATCACCATACAGATGGAACTAAATTAGGAAAAGTTGACTTGGAGGCTTTTCATTTTTTGCTCTGAGTTGAAAGCACTTAGAATGAATCATGGATTAAATATTTCCACCCCTGTTAATCTTTAGTTGATTTGCTGGTAGCTGCTCTTGGGAAAAATTAGGAATAACTATACTGTAATTTGCAGTTTACAACTCTCTTGCTTGTGAGGGATGAAGTGGATGAGCAATATTTTTTATTCATCTTGCAAGAAATATACAGCCAAGACCTACCCGATATTATTTCCTATTTAAATCCTGCAGTTCAGGAAAAACACAATCACAAGTTAGGCAATTGTGATTGCCTAACCCTAGTTAGCATAGCATTTCATTGTAGGAATCATGTTAAGTGTTGCACTGAACCCTATTGTGCCAAGAGAATTTGTGTCTTGATTTCTCACAAGAATATTTATATTCAGTATATTTTATGCTCTGATTCAATCTCTGGAGTCCTTGGTGCTCCCTGAGCTTGGTTGTTTTCTTTCAGATGTTTCACTACTCAACTAGGTAACATCTTCAATGTCAATATGTCCTGCCCACCATAGCACTGATAATGTTACCTAGTTGGATAATGAAATGACTGCAGACAACCAAGCTCAGAGAGCACCAAGGACTCCACAGTTCAGCCCTGGGCTACAAATATTGTCTTCTGTTGGTCTTGATTTCTCCTTCTCACAAGCTTATTTGGTGCCTCCATTATCATGTTGCCAACTGTGCAGCTAAAAGACAACATTGTGATCTGCTGGTTTCCATGGCCCAGGTGCCTTACGAAACATGTGATCACATGTTTTCAGATCTGGATCAGCTATTCTTCCTTTATTGAAAACAAGAGGCTGTTCTATTCCTTAATCACATTTTCTACCTTAAGGCTAACTTTTAATTGTTCGTAGATTACTGGTGCTTTTCTTTGGCTAAGATTTTAAAAATCAGTGTATTTGAATAAAAGAAGGTGATTATGCTTTTGGTTCTTATTTGTCCTCCTTTTTGCAAATTATCCCCAACTAGGATACCAAAACGACAAATTATCAAATGCTTCTCCTGCCCAAGAAGATCCAACAATAGTAAGAATGATTCATCAAAGGTCTACAGATGTTTTTATCAAGAAAACTGCTATCTGCTTATCAATTGTTTATTGCATAAGGCAGAATTACACAAACCCAGTACTTGCATATCCAACCTACATTTACACCATTTTTTTTTCTCAGCAGAACATGGGGATTAGGGTGGAATCACTTTTTTGTACCAAGTAACCAATTGGTGAACAGTGATATATGGGCAACTATCATAAAACAGATTTTAAAAGCTGTAGCAAAGAATATTACACCAATAACTAACATTGATATCTGTTCACCTGTGTGTGATTCTTTTGGTTTATATTCCACACATTCACACACAAGCCAAGCCTGCCCAATAAAACCCCTTTTCTCACCAACCTACTGCTGCCCAAGCACCCAATAACAACCCCTCAAAAAATCAGTTCAGTATACCTTTGTAACAACTGCACTCCTGTGAGCCTCTCTGCACAGTTCAAGGTGCTACTTCAAAGCCCTTCATGACACAGGGTCTTATCTGCAGGACCACCTAATTCCAATTCCCGCTACCAATCTGATAAGATCTGACTGAGTTGGTTTTCTCCAGGACCTGACTCTTAAGTAGTGTTATCTGGTGGGGCCCAAGAGATGGGTCCTCTCTGTCACCATACTTGCCCTAAAAAGCAGCATTGGCTCCAAAATTCAGATGGCCCCATGAATTGAATCCAAACCACTACATGCCCATGTCAGGGCTGAATGGTCATATGTTAGAGATGCATTCTTGGATCCTAGGGATTGGACCAGATGGCCTCTAAGGCCCCTTCCAGCACTCTGATTACACAGTAAACTGACCTTGGCTCAATGCTGTGGGGTATTTTCAAAGAGGACCCCAGCTTTTCTAATGGAGTTGTCCTACTCTTTCATAGACCAGTTGCGAGGTAACATCGATTCAGAGACGAGCTGAAAAGAGAAAATAAGCAATAACATTGAATTCTCTCCAATGTTGCTTTGGCGCAGCAATTTCAGTTATGTAATAATTGTGAACTGTTCGGGTCTGGGCAGTAGCATTTGTGTAGAAATGCCAAAATTTTTAGGTACTGGATTATTACAATAACTTTGCCATGCCTCCAGGCTATCCAGAAGTGCTCAGTTAATACACAGTGTTAGCCCGTGACCTTATATTTGGCAATGAACCAGATTCCTTTGCTAATGGGGCCTGGCTGTATCATCTCAGCTAGGAGAAACACTAGTTATAAGTGATTATTGAAGTGTGGGTTGTGAAATGAAGGAGATAACGTTCTTGTTGAAGTTGGCCATATCTCTTGTTGGTCAAATTGTTATCCTTGCAGTACTTTACCCTCTTTGAAGAAATCATGAGGTTTACCTAATTTACGGGTGCATTGAAACATCTTATCAGTTGCCTAGTAGAAGTTCAATAAATAAAGTCCAGATTCTCCTGCTGGAATTTATCCCATTTAATATATTAACATTTTTAACAGGAAAGTTTTTTTTTTTAAAAAAAAGCAGAAATGTAACAGACTTCAATGTTTTATATTTCTCCTGACTTGGAAAAATATTGTTAGAGTAATTTGGCAACTGTTTTGCTTAGCTGAACTGTGTTTATTGAATAAGCCAGTTTGCTGGTTTCAGACACATAAAGTCAAAGTTAAAAAAAACCACATTATGGCTTTGTTAAATAGAGTTGCAGTTAGAACAATGAGTTTCTGAAGGTAGTGCCTAGGAAGATAAGTGTTCTTTTAAACCTTAATTTCCTTTTTGTAATATGGAGACGATACTTCTTAGAAATTTTTGGATGAATTCCTGAATGTAATAATGTCGTATTTTGAAATGTCTTGGATTATAGCCAAAGGCAATGCTATTTGGGAATGAAGACAGCATGTGATTTAAGACAATATTGATGCAACAAATTGTGGAAGAAAGATGTGGGATTATGGCAAACATCTTAATTACTCATTAAACATTATTAATTCAAAAAATGTGGCACTGTAATTTATTTTATATCTCTCTGTGAATTGTTGTTCTCAGATTTCTTCAGAGTGGTCCCATTGATTATTTTAGAAATAAGTGGTTGATAGATCTAAATTTCCTTCCTCTTGTGTTAGGACGTGTCTATATTAAAAATGCAGATTATAGTCACTATTTCAAATTGTTTTTAGGAAACCTTCGGACCTATTTGCTTTCTGTCAGAGAAGTACCTGCTGTCAATGAATAACCAGGAAATTAAGAGATTTCTAGCATTCATTGTTACCGAAATAGCTCAAAACTCATCTATCCCAGAATGCATGACTCAAAAGAAATGGGAACAGATAAAAATGCATTCTATTGTTCTCAGAATAATTAGATTATTTTAAATCTGAGGGTAATATTTTCTACATTTCAGTCTAAACTCACATCTTTACAATCAATTGTATAATTTGTTGAGTGTTACTTGCTTTGTCTTGCTTTGAGAACTCTTTTAAAAATGAAAGTAACTCAAGGATCCATAAAGAAATTTGCAATATAATACAGTAAATATAGTACAATACAGTTAATGGGATAAGAACAGCTTGTATTTTGTAACTATTTATTATTTATTTATTTATTTATTAGTTAAATTTCTATGCCGCCCAACTCCCGAGGGACTCTGGGCGGCTTACAACAGAAATATATAAAAAAAACCATTAAAAAACATTATAAAAACATTTAAAAAATAATTTAAAAACCCATGCACACCATTCATGGCCGGATCTCGCAGGATTACAACAGCGAGATCAACGGCCCCAGGCCTGCCAGAAAAGCCAGGTCTTCACCGCTTTCCGGAAGGCCAATAGGGTGGGGGCAGTCCGGATCTCAGGAGGTAACTGGTTCCAGAGGGCTGGGGCAGCCACAGAGAAGGCCCTCCCCCGCAGTCCCGCCAGCCGGCACTGTTTAGCTGACGGGACCTGGAGGAGACCAACTCTGTGGCATCTTACCGGTTGCTGGGAGCTATGTGGTAGGAGGCGGTCTCGAAGATAGCCTGGTCCTGAGCCATATAGGGCTTTAAAGGTAATAACCAACAACTATATACTTTTCATTTTCAATACACAAGTAGTCCTCAACTTACAATAGTTTGTTTAGTGATCTTTTAAAGTTACAATAGCACTGAATAAAAGTGACTTAATGACTGTCTTTTACACTTAATGATCATTGCAGCATCTCCATGATCGTATGATCAAATTTTGGATGCTTGGCAACTGGGAGGTATTTAGGATGTTGCAGTGTCCTGGGGTCATGTGATCACTTTTTGTGACCCTCTGCCAAGCAAAGTGGGGAAGCCAGATTCACCTGACAACAATCTTACTAACTTCACAACTGCAGTCATTCACTTAACAACTTGGCAAGAAAGGTTGTAAAATGGGGCAAAACTCACTTTAACAGTTGTCTTGTTTAGCAACAGAAATTTTGGCTCAATTGTGGTTGTGAGTGGAGGGCTACTTGAATTTGTTTCAATAAAATCTTTTTATTCGGCATCTGGTATTCTGTCAAGTCAGTTTTCCAATTGTTTTATTGCTGCTGTTTTTTTTACTTTTCCTAGTCTCTTTCCTAAACTTTTCCAAAGTCCCATGTGATTTGAATCTAACCAGTTTACAAATGGAGGCTAAGATGGGAATTTTAAAAAGAAGCACTCCCGCTCAAAATGGTGGTGATATAACTCATGAACTATTTCTTCTTTTAAAATACAAAAGAGAAGCATCTTGGGATAATATCTAGAACCATACAGATCTTCACGAGTTACTTTAGTGCAAGCAATGCACCATGTTGTATCGCTAATCATATCAATACCACTGTTTATATATATGGACAACAAGGGGCTGCTTTCAAAGCAGCCATTCCAGTCTTCCATACGTGTAAATCAGGGGTATCAAACTGGATTTCTTCGCGGGCTGGATCAGCATTGTAGTTCTCCTCCGCGGGTCGGCCAGGGGTGGGATGGGACGGATGCCTCCTGCAGCACCCTGCTGGCCAAAACGGAGGCGGGGGCCGCACGCCTTCCTCACGCCCCATTTTGGCTGGCAGACCTGGTGCAGGAGGCCGTCTGGGCTGAAAGGCTGCGTGCAGCCCCCAGAGGCACCGTGGGCTGGTCCTTTGCTTTCTCCAGGCCGGCCCTGCAGGCCGGATTTAAGCAGGCCTTGAGTTTGACACCCCTGATATAAATGGTGGTGTTGGTGTGTAACAAACTGGAATGAGGTCAAAGAGATAATGTGTGCAGCTGTGTCATTTTATGTAGTTATACCCTGAATGGACTAGCAGCTGGTGACAACCTTCTATTTTGAGGTACGATGCTGGGACAGATAGGAAATAGAAACACAATGAAATGAATACAGATAGCCCTTGACCTACGACAAAAATTGAGCCCAAAATTTTTTGTTGCTAAGCGAGACAGTTGTTCAGTGAATTCAGCCCCATTTTACAACCTTCCTTGCCACAATTGTTAAGTGGATCCCTGCACTAGTTATATCAGTAACACCGTTGTTAAGTAAATTTGGCTTCACCATTGACATTGCTTGTGAGAAGGTCGCAAAACGCATCTGCATTTCCTGCGTCGGATGAGGAGAGCACATCTTTCTCCTTCTGTCTTGACCACTTTTTACAGAGGAATGATTGAGAGCGTTTTAATAGACTGCATCCCTGTTTGATTTGGTGGCAGCAGTGCCTCAGATAGAAGGTCCATACAGAGAGTGCTAAGGACATCCGAGAAGATTATAGGAAGCTTGCTTCCGGTTATTCAGTATACTGCTTATAAGTGCTATGCGCTTAGAACTCGAAGCACACCCACTTCACGGTCTGATTCTGTTGCTCCCCTCTGGGAGGTGGTTTCGAAGTATTTCTAGCAGGACTTCTAGATTCTGTAACAGCTTTGTTCCCTATGCCATCCCTCTGGTAAACTCGCAAGATTCGTTTTGTTTGCCATGTACATGTAAACATCCAAACTAGACTGTGTTGTTTCTCAGTGTCATATAATATATTTGGGTATATGCATAATTCTTTCTTTCTTTCTTTCTTTCTTTCTTTCTTTCTTTCTTTCTTTCTTTCTTTCTTTCTTTCTTTCTTTCTTTCTTTCTTTCTTTCTCCCTTTCTTTCTCCCTTTCTTTCTCCCTTTCTTTCTCCCTCCCTCCCTCCCTCTTCCTTCCTTCCTTCCTTCCTTCCTTCCTTCCTTCCTTCCTTCCTTCCTTCCATCTTTCTGTCATGTTTATGCAGTGTATATTGGAGGTGGTGACCCTTGGAGAGCTGTATGCAATGAGATTTCATTTTAATGTTTGCAGATTAGTGTACATTCCAAGTGACAATAAAGTTATTCTAAGTTCTAAGGTGATCACATGACCCTGGGACACTGCAACCGTCATAAATATGAACCAGTTACCAAGCATTTGAATTTTGATCATGTGACCATGGGAATGCTGCAATGATCGTAAGTGTAAAGACAGTCATAAATAACTTTTTCAGTGCTGTTGTAACTTAGAATGGTCATTAAACGAACTACTTTAAGTTGAGGACTACCTGTAACAGATACACCGAAGGAGGCCATTGGTAGCTTATTTAAAAACTGGTAATTAAATCCAGTTACCAAGAAATCTGGGATGAATATTTTCAAAGTGTACCAAGATATTTCACCTTAATGAATTCACTAATAAACAGGGGCTAGAAATTTATCTTGGAGTTTTTAAGATTCTGCTCCTGCAGTTTTCTTGGCAGCATTTTCTTCCTAGGGCTAAGAGAAAGGGATTGGGCCAAAGTCATCCAGCTGTATCTAAGGCAAGGCTATTTATTTATTCATTAAGATTTAGGCACCGCCAGACTCCAGACTAACTCTGGTGGCTCACAATATCATCAGGAAACAAAATAAAAAGCCAGTACAATAAAAAATACAGCTAAGATGATACATGGATGCAATGCAGAATGCACACAATATCGCCAAGAAACAAAATAAAAGCACAATAGAATAAAAACACAGCCAAAGTGGTACATGGCTCAATGCGGAACATGTGTAAAATTTTATTAAACAAGGGACTGCCATACACCCCTAACTTAAGAAACCTTCGATCCTCATTTGTTCATTCATTCTGTATATTTTTTCTGCAGGTTTGAATGTTGTGGCAAGTTGTGAGTAATCAAAGGTAGAAGCTAATTTTTCCAGCCATGGCAGAGAATAAAGTTAACGCTAAAAGGCTTATGTTTATTTAGAGTTAGATTTGAACCAGCTTAATTTGCCAATGGAGAACCTGTTTAGTGGTTAAGGCATAAGGCTAGAAACTGGGAGACTGTGAGTTCTAGTCCTGTCCTAGGCACAAAACCAACTGGGTGACATTGGGCCAGTCAATCTCTCCTAGCTCTAGGAAGGAGGCAAGGGCAAACCACTTCCAAAATCTTGCAAGGACGTAAGACATTGCAGGAACATAAGAGTAAAAAACTGACTCGAAGGCATTACAAAAAATACCAATTAGGACCATACATTATGGTGATGCCCCATAAGCCACAACTGATTGCATGAGGGTTTTTGAAAAGATGACAGATCCCCTTCAAAATATTATTGAGTCATAAGATGTGTTTTACTTGGTGTATGAACAGTCCTTGTTTGGTAATTGTGCTGCTTATGTTTTTAATACACTAAGTTCAAAGGAGTTTATTGATATTCATTGATAAGCTGTGATTGATCCAAACAATGGCTTAGTACAGGGGTCTGCAACCTTAAACACTCAAAGAGCCACTTGGGCCCGTTTTCCACAGAAAACAAAACAATGGGAGCCACAAAACCTGAGCGGGCATGGCCAACTCGACGTCACTCACTCCCACCCAGTCACATGACCCCCCCCAGCCACACCTACCCAGGTTTTGTGGCTCCCCGTGTTTTGTTTTCTATGGGAAATAGGTATCTCCCTCTCTCTGTCTGTCTCCCTCTCTCATCTCTCTCTCTCTCTCCCTCCCTCCTTCCCTCCCTCCCTCTCCTCTCTCTCTGTCTATCTCCCTCTCTCATCTCTCTTTCTCTCTCATCTCTCTTTTTCTCTATCTCACTCTCCCTTCCCTGACGCCTCTGCTTCCCCCCCCCCCCCGGCCCCCGCCATCGCTGCCCGGGGAAGGAACAGGCAACAGAAAGCGGGGGGTTTCAAA
>QLTV01001699.1:972480-1009600 GCA_003457575.1 Thermophis baileyi
AGGGAGGGGAGGGGACCCAGTCTCCCCCATGGTGAAGCATGCTAGCTTTCGCTGTACTGTGCAAGGCGCTGCAAGAGCAGCGGGCAGGCCATGGAGGGGGTATTGGGTCTTCTCCCCGCCCCACGCCAAAGGAAAGCCAGCCAGGCTTCTCTTTCCCTCCTACCCTTCCCCCTTCCCCCTGCTCCCTTCTCCCCACTCAATCCTACTTTGGGACAGAGAAGCGCGCGCTGGAAATGCGTGTTGGGGTGCCGTCGGAGCGCGTCTTCTGACCCTCTGGCACTCGCCTGCAACTCTCCGTACTCCTCCAGGCCTGGCTTGCTGAGGTGGGGGAGCAGAGGCATCAGGGCATCCCCCCACGGCCCCAGCCATCGCTGCCTGGGGAAGGAACAGAAAGCGGCATGTTTCAAAGGCGGTGAACAGCGTTCCGCTGTGAGAGCTGGGCCAGGCCTCTCTGCCGTCCAACTCACCAATGGGGCCGCTTCTGTTGGACAATCTCTCCACCCCCCACTGGGCTGTTGTGCTCAGTGCTCAGAGGGGGAGGGGAGCACTTCCCCACGCTGCCCCCTTCTTTCTCTTGGCCCTGACGACAAGGGGGGAGGAAGGCCAGGCTTAAGGGATGGCCCCCACCCCACAAGATCTGCCCCCGCCATTCTCTCCTAGCGCTCTTTGCTTGCGGCAACAGCAAATGTACCACAATGAAGGCGGAATGCTGTTGCCGCGCAAAGGCAAGTAGAGCGGCGCTTCGCTCCTGCACTAAGGCTCTGGCCATGCCACTGCCATGACAGGATGATGGCTCTTTCATCCCTCTGCCGTGACAGGATGACAGGGAGCCGCAGCAGAGGGCCCAAAGAGCCACATGCAGCTCCGGAGCCGCAGGTTGCAGACCCCTGGCTTAGTATTATGCTTGAATCTAATTAATGGCTTGATTGTACGAACTGGGCTACTTCAATTAAAAACAGAATGGTGTCTTCTTTAATGCAGGATTTTTACATTGGAATTGCCTATCTGACTGTAATGCACCAATAGTTCTTTCTCTTCTTTCTTGTTGGTCAAAGGTAATATTCCATGGATCCCACATGATTATGTTAGAGTTACCCTGAGGTAAGATGGGCAGCCAGTGAATTTTATGAATGAATGAATAAAAAATCATTTTTCCTAAAAATATTTAGGAACCTATACATGCATATCAGTGCAGCCTCTGAAATAGAAGAAAAATCAAGAAATAATTTCTATGTTTATTGTTTGACATCTAATAAAATATCTAATAAAATATATTGCATATTCATTGGCAATTGTTTAGAAATGACTACCATTTATCTGTTCTTTTATAAAAAAGCAGAACTTCTGCACTTAAAGGCTACAGACTGAATTTTTGGTCCTTTACTTCATACATGAATCAAAACTCCCAGGTTAGGAAGCTATTCATTTTAAAAATGTTGGTGTGACACATACAGTAATTGCTATTTCTTAAGTTATCTTCTGTTCACCATTTTCTGTTCCCCGTTCTTTTTTTCCTTGTCTCCAGCAACAGCTGTGGTTATATAATATCTCTTTCATAGAATTGTACTCTGAGCATCTGTTGAAATAGACGGTGACCTGCAAAAGCTTATGTGATAATCTTTAAGGAGCCACAGAAGTCATTGTGGTTTTGCTATGCAGAATTCATGCTTGAACAGATCTAAGATTTCTTCTGCTTCTGAGATCAAATGCAGCATGTTCCATTCTTGTAAAATGGAGAAACCTCTGTGGTGGCTTCCTCCATCTGACCTGGGTTGATCTCAGAAGGTAGGTAGAGGGAAGTGTCTATGGAGATTCTCAGTCATCCAGGTCATGGTTGTCCCAAAGGTGCTTTAAAAAAAAAAAAGGGCAACTGGATTTTGTTTTTTCTCTTGAAAATGTTTCACTTCTCATCTAAGAAGCTAAGAAGCGTTTTCAGTTCAGAACTGAAGAAGGTTCTTGGATGAGAAGCGAAACATCTTCAAGGAAAAACAAAAGTCCAATTGCCTTTTTAAGAAGGCACCTTTGGATAGAGGGAAGTGGACTCAGCTTGAGTACATTCACATTCACAGGAACAACAAGGGGAGAGAAAGCTGAAGCAATAGTTCAATATTGGGATTCGTACAGCAAACATCAGGATCTATACTTCTATCTTTGTTAGCATTAGTATACCTCCATTTCTTGATAAATGACTGTTATCCGATAGTTTATAAGGGAAAGAACAGCTCCATGACAAGAAAATAAATAATTGTAATATGCTGTTTAATTCCATCCTGGACTGAAGTTTGCATTGTATACTGAAGATCTATTATCTCACATATGTTTCTGTAATGAAAGACAACCAGAAATATTTATTTATTACATCATACTTATATAGCTGCCCATCTGCACAAAATGTGACTTCATAAAGTGAAAACAAGCCATAAGATAAAACAGTATTAAAAGTATTCTACAATATTTTTTAAAAAAATAAATAAATGTTACTATTAATGAAGACCAGTATATGCGAGTTTCACAGGGTGGGTGCCATATTAGCAAAGGCCTTTTTAAAAAGTCTCACCAGATGTAACTCTTGAACAGATCAGACCTGCAATATGCCTCTTCTGCAGATAGGGCAAGCAGATGTAATTGGGAAGAGGCGATCCCTCAAAATATAAAAGAGTGGTTATGTTTACATTATTTGACATTATTTGCTAATAATAATAATGCAACTATTTAGAACAATGCAACTAGTTAGAATGGGCAGGCGAAGCTTGCAAGATCTGTATGATCTTGCCTTGAGTATAAGAGAAAAAACACAAAATCGTGGATAATGCAGAACAGGAAAACTTGAAATAAATGGGGCACAGCTTTAAAAAAAAAGAGTAGGCATGTATTTGAAGATCCGTAGAATTAGTTAATTAAAGCTGAGCTTTATTTACATTTCTTTTGCACTAACTTTGGCGCTTGGATGTTAATTTAAGGGATTTGAAGAGAGCTACGTGCTCAAGTGGAATTCTGATCTCATCTTACCTTTGGCTTGCTTGATTATTTATATAACAACAGAAATGCTAATTCGTAGAAGAAATGGAAGCTTGTTGATACATGCATATTGTTTATGAAAAAAGTCTTGAGTGGTAACCAAAAAGATCAGCAATTTTCATTCATAATCTCAATCTTCCATTTGTTCAGGTCTCAGCACTCTGTGAGACTCCTACACTTTCAGTTGCATTTTTCTAGGACTGAACACATGAGATGAGTCATTACATGCCCCCTCACAATTATAATGGCCCTCAGTGCAACCAATTAGGTAAAAGTAAATGTTTTCCTGTCACTCATGTCTGACTCTAGGGCACGTGTCAGCACGTGCCGAATTGCACCCATAATGCAATGTGTGTGTGACCCCCTGCGTGCCCTGCCCCATGCATGCGCGTGCAAACCCCTGCATGCACCCCACACACCCCGCATGTGCGTGTGACCCCATGCCCCCACCCCATGCGCATGCGTATTTGTTACCCCCACCCCATGCGCACAAATACGTGTGTGACCCCCTGCGCCCCTGTGCATGCATGTGTGACCCCACTGCATGTGCGTGTGACCCCCGCACTCCCCCATCCCCCGCATGCATGCACAACCTCCGCACATGCGCCCTGCCTCCCGCGCATGCGCACGCATCTCCTGCATGCATGCCCCCGCACATGCATGGCAGAGACCCGAAAACCAGCTGGCCGGTGGGAGGCGCGCGCGCATGTGCAGTGGAGCTGAGCTGGGGTGACGGCTCGCGTGCCCACAGAGGGCTCTGTGTGCCACCTGTGGCACGCATGCCATAGGTTCGCTATCACGGCTCTAGGGCATGGTGCTCATCTCTGTTTCTTGGCCAAGGGAGTCAAAATGCCCAAAGAGATTTTCCATGGTCATGTGGCCAACATGGCTATATGCCAAAGGTGCATGGAACATTGTTATCTTCTCATCGACGTGGTACCTATTATAATCTATTTGCATACTTTCAAACTGCTAGGTGGGCAGAAGCTGGGGCTGTATTACATCCCCTTCAATAATAATGGCCCTCAGTACAACTAATTATTCTATCCAAAATGGAGCCCATCACTTTCAATCCTGATGCCATTCTAAACTCAAATGTGTTGACTGCCAGGAGCTGATTTCCTGCTTTCCCATCATTGCATATGCCAAATCAGTACAATTAACAAAGTCTGGCATCCAGCAAAAAAGATGGACCTTCAGAGCAGCAAGCCAGTCTTATCGTTGGATCCTTCAGCCCCTCTTATTTCCTTCATAATTCATCCATCATCCTTAGCTTATGAGTGCAGTTCGGAACAGAATTTTTGTTGTCGAGCAAAGTGGTTGTTAAGTGAGTTAACGCAGGCAAGCCAAAACTTGGCACAGAGTCCATTAGAGTTACTTTCCACTCTTGCAATGACCAAAGGAACTAATTGCTTCCAGCAAAAGCCCACGTCCTGTTCTCTCCTCTTTTATTTCCTATGGGAGGGGCCAATCATCTCCAAGGTGTGGCCTTACTCCCAAGTCGACCCTGCTTTCTTAATTGTTCTTGTCTTCTGGCAGCTCTGCGCATGCGCACACTGGGAACAGGCTCCAGCTGTTCCTCTGCCTCGCTGATGTCTGACTCCGGAGGCAGCTGATAACTGCCAGATGGCCTTGGCCCCCTCTCTGCCTCTGACGCAGAGCCCTCGTCCGAGCCTTCCCCAGACTCCAGGACAAGCCCATGTTCCTCCCCAACCTCCTCACTGTCCAAATCTGCTGCCAGCTCTGCTGGCCGCTGGCAGGCCACAACACTAACAGCCTTATCCTGGTCACTCCACTCTCAACCAGCCATGCCATCTAAACCACATTCCACATAAACCCATCTGTATAACTAGAAAATGTTAACTTTCCCAATCATCTTCATGGGGGAAAAATAGTAACGGATGTCATAGTCATCCATTTTCTTTTGGTTTTCATTGAACTTCCATGGTAGACTAAGCTTGGAAAGCAAAAACACACAAGCTAGTATTACTTTTATTATAAGTTATAGTAATGGAAACTTGTAAGTCTGCATGTGTTTCTCTCTCGCTCTTTCTATCTTCATAGGAACTGGATCATATCTCAGGTACTTTCACAAATTATATTTCTGCCCCAGACTCCGATTTCTTCTTTGAACATTGCCTTGGCTGCAATTCTTCCTCCTATTTTCAAGGTTATTCCCTTCTAGTCATCATAGTTTTAGATTCAAAGCAGAGATTAAATTTGGTGCCACCAAATCCAGGTGACAACTCAGCCATGAACTGTTTCTTGTAACTTGCAATGGTTGGGTAAGTAGAACATATCAGAACATAAAAGTGATTTGTATATCATTGGTTAACATATTGTCCAAGCCCAACCACTATGGTTTGTAAACTACTATTAATTCAGGCCAATTGTCATTTATTTAATGAAGCATGCCTAGAAAAATCATAATTTAGGCCAAGGTTAGTAGAGCAAGGTGCTATAAGTTGGGGGATGGGGGGTTATTGTTTTTTATTTTTATTTCTATACTGTGTTTTATTGCTTGTAGGTCTCCTGGAGTTGTTGTGAGAGAGTAGGTAGTTATATAAATTTTCTAAATAAAGTAAATAAATAAGTTACAGTGCCAGTTAGTCAAGTTATTTCCCCATTAAAGATGTCAGCTAGCGGTTTTGATAATCTTCCTTCTTAAGGCAATAACATTATCTCTGATAGACCTTTTGAGAGTAACCACCTCTTTCATTCCTCCAGAGGCTCTGAGTTCGTGTAAATGTCATAATATAATCATATTTCTATGACAAAATCATATTTCTATTATTTTCTTTGCAAAGAGACAGAAGGGATTTGAGATTGCCTTCTTCTATGATTTTTTCTTTTTAACTTCTCAGTCCAGTACTGGAACTTCTGATGTCATTCTCTAAGCTCTTCCCAGTTTTTGCTTCAGTGTTTGAGAATAGCCATCATTGGTTGGGTGATTGTTTAAGAAATTAGGTTAATATAGTGGGGGATAGTGGTATACCAACATGTTTTCTTCTGAGCATCTACCTGAAATTTGAGGCAGAGAAGACTGATTACAGGCATCTGGCTTCCCAGACCTCCAGATCTTGCCTCTTACTGTGCAGAAAACATATCAAAAAATAATAATAATAATAATAAAAAAATGAGTGTATGCAATCTTTGACTTATGACCACAGTTCAGCCCAAAATTTGTTACTAAGTAAGACAAAGATTAAGTGAGTTTTGCACCATCTTATAACCTTTCTTGTCAAGGTTGTTAAGTGAATCACTGAAGTTGTTAAATTAGTAGCATGGTTATTAAATGAACCTGGCTTCCCCATTGACTTTGCTTATCAGAAGGTTGCAAAAGCTGATCACATGACCCTGGGACACTGCAACCATCATAAATGCATGCCAGTTGCCGAGTATTTTGATCATGTGACCATGGAGATGCTGCAATGGTTGTAAGTGTGAAAAACAGTCAAACTGCAGTTGTAACTTCGAACGGTCACTAAATAAACTGTTGTAAGCCAAGGACTACATGTATTATGTACCCTGCCCGTGTTCTCTTTAATTAGTGATGCAAGCTCAGTCAGCAGGAGTCTACAAGTATCAAGGTTTGGTAGTATTTTTTCCTGTTCACCAACTTGGCATTTAGGAGAACTGAAATGCTACTGCACAGTAGTACTTTCAGCCAAGGGGGATCTTACACAGACCACACAAGAGGAAAGGCTATGCAGTAAATACAATACAATTTACTAAAAGGAAGAGATACCCTCCAGTCAAACTTGATTCTTGGCAGCTACCTGGATATACCCATGCAATTTTCTTGGCAGTAGTGCAAAAGTGATTTGTCTTTGCTACTTCTTGAGGTTGTTTTCTCTAGCACCTAGTCTAGACTATGAATCTGGAATCCCCTCTTGGTATTCCATCCAAGAAGTAGCTTTGCATGTCCTACTTTAGCTTCTGAATCCGGACCACATCAGCAAGGTGCTATTTCTGCTAAGACAATATTTGGATTCTGTTTTTTCAGCATGATGTGAAGGCTGGGTCTTACACTTAATTATTGAACCCAAAGAGTTGAAGACTAAAATGAAATGACCCACTATCATCTGTATCCATACTCGAGTCAGATTTTCATGTATGTCTGTATGTAGCTTATGAATTTGAAAGATGGGCAAGCTTAAAAAATAATGAATCATGAATATTTTTGTTTATCTCCCTTTATACAAATTGGGGGATGTCAAGTTTTTCCTCTTTTATATTGTATGCAGCCTATGTGCTTTTAAAAAAAAGATATTATGCCATGAGCTAGGAAGACTACTCATCATAAAGTGCTTGATGTGATAATGAAATAAATCCTTTATAAAAACCAGTTAGTCTACTGGGGTGCAGCTAGTTCTCTCTTATTCTCTCTCAAGTTAAGGCATCCAGCTAAGCTTAAGGTGAACTAAGTTAGGAACAATGTGAAATATGATTGAGGCAAGGGAGAAAAGGTTTTATTTAATCAGAAGGCCCTGTACATGTTAAACTATATTTGTGTTGCATCAACACTTTTCTGTTGTTTCCTTCCAGAAGTTTTTCCAAAATCCATCATACAAAATTTGTTGTGAGAAAAGATCCTCTCAAGAAGGATGACTCATGCAAACACTTAAGCTGCTTATTTATTCTCATTAAGGCACCTTTCAGGGTTTTATTATAGTTTAAAAAGAATTAGCACTACTTCAAAAGGATTTCAATCAGAATAGAGCTGGAAGGGACCTTGGAGGTCTTCTAATCCAACCCCCTGCTCAAGCAGGAGACCCTATACCATTTGAGACAAGTGGCTGTCCAGTCTTTTCTTAAAAACCTCCAGTGTTGGAGCATTTACAACTTCTGAAGGCAAGCTGTTCCACTGGTTAATTGTTCTCACTGTTAGGAAGTTTCCAGGTTGCTTCTCTCCTTGATTAGTTTCTATCCATTGTTTCTTGTCTTACCTTCTGGTGTTTTGGAAAACAAGTTGACCCCTCCTCTTTGTGGTAGCCCCTCAAATACTGGAATACTGCTGTCATGTCACCCTAGTCCTTCTTTTCTCTAGACTAGCCTTAGCCAGTTCCCGCAACCGTTCTTCATATGTTTTAGTTTCCAGGCCTTTAATCATCCTAGTTGCTCTTCTCTGCACTTTTTCCAAAGTTTCAAGATCTTTTTTGTAATGCATTGACCAAAACTGATCACTCTCTTTATTTTTTAACCTGCATTTGCAGGTGTTCTTGTTTTCTTTATAATTCTTCTGGTATGATCAAATCAGATTTTCATATTTCATTGTAAAAGTTCCTCTGATTTTTCAGGACAAGATCCTCTATGGACTTATAATAAGATCAGCTGGAAGATATTGATTAAGCAGTCTTTTTTCAGGCTTTTCTCTCCAATATGATCGTGATTATTGCAATTTTGGCCACAATTTTGGGTGGCCATAAATTGAGGACTATCCTTATTTGAGTTGTTGTAGTCAAACATACTACTGCAAATGTCGGTGGAGATGCAAACTCATTCGAGAAGCATCACCATCGTTGTCTCATATTCCTGGTCACAGAAGTCTTTGAAGGAATTTCGCAGGTGTCTGTTGCTTAAAAGTAGTAGAAAGCTATTGATCTGTATGGAAGTTCATGCTCAGGAATTTAGTTAGGCTTAGCTTGTAATTTGAATCTTGACATTAGTTCTGCTTGCAGAATTTCAGATATTTTTAAATGGATGAGGATTTTTAAAAATAACCACATGGTACAATCTCATATGTGGAGAAGAGGTAGCAAGGCAAGACAGAAAACCGGTGGACTGAACTTGCTGACAGATGAAGGAATCTGGGAAACAGCAGGCTACACTTTAAACAATCTGGATCAGGGCTGGTAACCCTAGGAATGGGAAACCTTTAAAAGGCTTGCTTAACCTCTCACAGATACAGAGGACTCCTGCTTTATGGATTAAGTCCTAAGATTTGTACCCACAAATGAGTCTCGGCACAAGAAACATTTAACAGGTAGTCCTTGATATACAATCATAATGGAACTTTACATGACCGACTTGATTTTATGACCATTTTGGCAGTGGCCATTAAGTAAATATGGCAGTTATAAATTTGAACGCCTTGATCATCAAGCAAATGCCATGGTCATTAAGCGAACCCATTGTTCGCTATGACATGGTTTTGCCAAAAATCCAAAATATGTGCTGGTTTTGAGCAAAACCATCATAAAACATGGGCATGAATGAGAGATGCTGCAAAATGCTGTGAATTCACCTGAAGTTCAGTCATGTCATTATGGACACCATTGGAACTTTGAATCCAGGTTGTAAGTAGTAGGTTACTCATAACTTTGAGAATTACCTGTATGGGACAGTTGAGGATGACTTGTATAGAAAAGAAACAGTAGGCAAAGAGAGATGGTTAAAGGAACATAGAGAATTTTATTTATTTATTTACTTATTTACTTACTGTCTTAATTACTTAATTTCTAAACCACTCATCTCCCTTCGAGAAAGACTATATAGAATGAGAGAGAATATAAGATGAAACCAAGAGATCAGTTAAGGGCAGAGGTATTTCATTTTCAAAGGTTTGGTACATACAGATAAGAAGATTTAAGATAGCTAACAAGACATTTGGAATTGAACATCACAACACAGAATTTTAAATTGAACTATATACACATGGTGAACCTGTAATTGCTAAATTGTATAAACTTTTGTTTGAATTTGAAACAGAATAACAAGAAAAGAGTGAATGGTAAAATGAGCTAAGAACTTTGGACATAATATACTAATGGAACAATGGGAAAATGGACATCTGAAAGGACTAAAATTTACATTAAGATTTAAAAGACTTTAAAGAAAAACTTTTATAAAATAGGTGCTGTTGATATATGAGTTCAGAAAAATTATCTAGATGGTATAAAGGTATTTGAAATTTATGTTGGAAATGTGAAAAACATGAAGGGTGATTTTGTAACTCTTTTAGTAAGAAATAATGGATAGGCATTATAAAATAAGCTATGGAATATTATTTTTATGTATGATAATTACTGTATGAAAATTATGTGGAAAAAATAAAAAGGCTCTGATATACAACAGAGGAGTGGATGGTGAAGAAGACAGAATTAGGAAATTGGACTTCTTTGATTACTGAAAGAAAGTACAATAACTACATTTATTAGTGATTGAAAACTCTTATGGACTTTTTGCTGGAAAAAAAAACAAATTGATCTTGTGATTTATAGATTGGCTTGTTAGAAAGGGTAAACCATGGAAAGAAGGAATTTGTGTAATAATCTTGGAGATGATAAAATATTTTTAATTTTTCTTAAGGTAAAGGCTTCCTCTGTCCAGTTGTGTCCAACTCTAGATGTCTGTTTCTTAGCCAAGGCAGCCACATTGTCTGAAGACATTTCATTACATAGTCATGTAACCAGCATGGCTGTATGCCGAGGTGCATGGAATGCTGTTACCTTCCCACAGAAGTGGTACCTATTTGTCTACTCGCATTTGCTTGCTTTTGAACTGCTAGGGGATGCAATGGCTCAATGGTTAAAGAAACTGACAGCCCAGGTTCGAGACTTGAGCGCTGTGTGATGGCGGAGCTTCCATTACTTGCCCCATAATCTTGCCCATCTAGTTCTTTAAGAGCACTATGAAATAATGTCTTCATTATCATTATTTCTTTGCTCTTCTCCAAGATTGACTTTGACTTGTTTTGATCTTCTTCTATAATGTATAGTTAAAACCAGCCATTCTTAGCCTAATGTGTGAACTGTTTTACATATTTTTGGCTTAGGGTCAATGAGCTGGTTAGGCTACATGTTTTAGTAGGGTTTTTTTTAGAATATCAACAATAACTGAAGACTTAGGAAATTTCATAATGTTTCCTTTCCATGTGCAAGTGGCTGTCCAGGTATTTTAAATACCAAATTTATTCACCTGTTCTGTACTTTACTCAGTTTTAGATATGAGTCATTTCATTGAAATGGATGGCATGCCAGTCAAACAGATGCTTTCGTTTGGGTTAAATTTTCCTCCAGACATTATGGAGATAACATCTTTATCTTTTCCTTATATTTTTTTTCTTATATTTATGTGGCTCCAGATCCTACAATAACAGCTATTAGAACCAGATAAAACCCATAAACAAAAACAATAACATAATTAAATGATAACAAAAGAGCTTCATAAACTTGAACTAACCTTAATGACATCTTAGCTTTGTTCAGATCACACTTCTAGGTCACCCTGAAAAAAAAATGAAATAACATTGATCTGCTTTGAACATGACTGAAAAAACATAGATCTAACTTATGTGTAATATTATGCCATGAATTTTTAGGCATACTTTATTGAATGAGCACATCAGTTGTCACTAAACCATAAATGGTATTTTAGAAATCACTAGTTGCATTTACCTACTAGACTAAATCAAATCAAAACAAAAGAAACCACAACAAAAGAGAATTAATACAATTTCTAAAGTTAGCCATAGCTTGACATTATGTCTGGACTGTAGTAATGGATCAGCTCTTTGGAGAAGCAGCTGTACCAGAAATGTCAAAAATATTGGAAAGAATTACTATGGAAGTAGATTGCTGCTTGGTTACTAATTAGTGAGTGTTAATGGCTTTTGCCAATTAAATGAAATGAAGCAACTGTTGTTGTGGCTTCTTGCTATTAAAGAGATGTTCAAGAATGTCTTTCAGTCTTGTTAATTGACCAAGAATGCCATTTCAGTTGAATGGATTGGGGACTGTATCTTAAGCGGTGGATGGCTAAGAGAGCTAATGCTTGAACCATATTGTTCAGTCCTGAAAAATGCATTGCACTCACTTCTTAATGAACTGTGATTGCTAGCTTAACGCAATTTGTGAGACATTAAAAAATAAATGCATAATTCTGGAAAGGGTTCCATGGAGGAATAATTACCATAATGTCTTGTTAGATAAATTCTTACTTATATTCTCTATCTACTATTCTTTCCTTCTGTAATTCATGAGTGTACTACATTTGTTGTATGGCAAAGAAGCCTTAATGGTGCAGAAATTTGGCTTGCTAGAAACAAAGATTTTCAGAATTGGATATTGATATGAGCATTAATTATAATTGTCAATTGCACAAAAGTTCAGTGTTGAAATAAGCCATCATTTTCACTACTTATCAAGTACATGACTAAGATAATGATCAATTATGGATTTTTGAAAACATGACATTTTAAACTAATGTTTAAACGCAAATGCATTCATTTAAATGGTTATAGCTACTCCCTAGTAAATATTGCAGCATAACTGTCTAGTTTGTTCATTTGTTCATTCAATTTTAATATTGTTAGATTTCTAGTTTCTAATTGGATGTCTGTCTATTATCTATCTATCTATCTATCTATCTATCTATCTATCTATCTATCTATCTATCTATCTATCTATCTATCTATCTATCTATCTATCTATCTATCTATCTATCTATCTATCTATCTATCTATCTATCTATCTATCCATCCATCCATCCATCCATCCATCTTTCTATTTCTTAGATTATCATGAGTGTAACCAGCTGACCTGGCTAAATTTGATCAGGGTATATGGAAATTTTCTGTTTATTGGTTTTTGTATACTTTTTTTTAGTCAAAACTGTTCTTAGCCTAATGTTTCTAGCCTCTATTACATTCCCTGATCTCATTTTTTAATAATAAATGTTTGGCCCTTAGAAGAGCTCACTACTTAAAAACTGCATTGGTTTTGGCAACAATGTGGAAATGGTATACTATTTGTCTTTGCCCAGTTTTTTTTACTTTCTGTCTACAATAGAGCTTCTGGATCTTCTGTGATATGTTATCTAAACACAATCATGTATTTAAGATGGGTGGCCAGATAAATTCACTAAATAAACAAATAAGCAAGCAAGCAAGCTAACCAGGTGAAACTCTGCTATGTTTTTTCAAGATCAGCCAACGCTAACTACATGCTGTTACCTGTCCCATCGGTGGAGCTTTGATGGCCCAACAAGTTGGTTTTTTTGAACTGCAGATGTCCCTTTGAATGTTGTGGAGTTTCAATTCCTACTGGATTGAAAGCTTTCCTCTCCCATTCTCAGTTTGGGGAAAGGTCAAATCTCTGAGACTGTGGCTTCCATGTGGAAAAGTCCAATCTATCACTGACATGTTCAATTAAAATTATCAAGTAGTAGACTAAAGGAAGAGAAACATTTTTGAGAAGTTGAGCAGGAGAGTATGTTTTCTGTTCAATGTGTTTTCTGAGTGCACATTCTTGGCCTTTTAGAAGCAACTGTCAAAATGCATTTTCCTCTGCTGGGGATATTATAATAATTGCTCACCAAATAATCACCAATTAGTGAATAATCTTTGCTGGCTTCCCTTTGTTGCAGAATGCTAACTAAGCACTTGCTGAACACTTTTTTCCAACGGTGAACTCTCTTTTTCAAGCCTTAGACTTGTCTTGGGTACCATCTGAAGGTCTTCCCATAGGACAATGTTTCTCAACTTGGCAACTTTTAAGAGTGTGGACTTCCAAAATTTCCCAGCCAGCCTTGCTGATACAGGGGGATATATTTCCTCTAGGAAATCATCAGGTTGAGGAAAAACTATCCTAAAATATTTGTACTTTGGATCATTAAATCATTTTTCTTATGATCTCGCTCTACTGCATTACAATGCAGCTGATGGGTAGGCAACAAAGGACTTTCTAAAGGACTAGGCTGGATGAGCTACCCTATACTTTACAATTGCATGAATGACTTTTCTTAAAAAAAAAAAATACAGCATGGGCATGACAATGAAATTTTGTATGGGAAAGGATACCATGATTCTTTGATCTCTTCTTATGATCCAAATCTGTATGGATATTGCATTCCTGCAATTTAGGTCTTAGTATTATAATAGAGGATTTGTCTAAATGGGCTGCTTAAAATGCCTTGTTTTGCATATCACCAGTCTAGTTTCCAGTACTCCTGATCCAAAGGAAGAATATGCAGAAAGAAGTGTTTTACATACCTTAGCGCTGTTAATGCAATTACTGATTATATGGAAGGTGTTTCACTTAGATTTTCAAAACACAACAGAATACCAGCAGAGTACCAGCCAACAATAAAAACAAAACAGAATAGAATTCTTTATTGGCCAAGTGTGATTGGACACACAAGGAATTTGTCTCTGGTGCACAAGCTCTCAGTGTTCATACAAGCAATAAGTAAATAAATCATGATCATAGTCAATCGTAAAAATACATTCATCATAAATCTTAAGATACAACACAGTGATAGTCATATGATACTAAATAAGCAATCAACATAAATCATACTAGGATACTAAGTAAAACAATATAAATTGTAAGATACAAGCAGCAAAGTTATAGTCATAAGAAGATAAGGAGATAGGTAATAGGGAAGATGAGAAGAATAATAGTAATACAGCCTTGCTAGATAGTTTGACAGTGTTGTGGGAATTAGTTGTTCAGCAGAGTGATAGCATGGGGGGAAAAACTGTCCTTGTGTCTAGTAGTTCTGGTGTGCAATGCCCTATAGTGTGACTCCACATCACCACAAAATTGATTTCAGCTTTGACATTTGAAAGTTTGAGAGCCAGTTTGATCTAGTGGTTAAGGCACCAGGCTAGAAAGTAAGAGACTGTGAGTTCTAGGTCCCCCACCCCACAAGCTATGAAAGCCAGCTGGGTAATGTTGGACCAGTTTCAGGGAGAGCCGAGGTGGCGCAGTGGTTAGAGTGCAGTACTGCAGGCTACTTCAGCTGACTGCTAGCTGCAGTTCGGCAGTTCAAATCTCACTGGCTCAAGGTTGACTCAGCCTTCCATCTTTCCGAGGTGGGTAAAATGAGGACCCAGATTGTTGGGGGCAATATGCTGACTCTGTGAACCGCTTAGAGAGGGCTGTAAAGCACTGTAAAGCGGTATATAAGTCTAAGTGCTATTGCTATTTTCTCAGCCTAACCCATCACACAGGTTTGTCAGGAGAATAGGAGGATAAGGTATGTTGGTTATATTTGCCACATTATTTGTAAATGTAATAAAGGCAGGATAAATAAATAAATAAATAAAATTCCTTGGCATGGTGGCAGTAATGTCATGGACGAGTTTAATTGTAGGAGAAATCTCATAGCCAGGGTATAAAACAACCACACCATGCATGTGGTTCAGGGGTGGGTTCTAACTTACCTTGACGCTGGTTCACTTCCTCCTGCGCCGTGTGACTATAGGAGTAGGCCTTGACCATCAGAAATTTGGATCCAAGTATAACTCCACTTTTTCCAATCCATCAAAACTTTGAATGGTCATTAAGCAACCCGTCTTAAGGTAGTCCTTGATTTACAACATTCATTATTCATGACTGTTTGATGTTACAATGGCATTGAAAAAAGATTGATTTAAGGCCAGTCCTTTCCCTCATGACCATCACAGTATCCTCAATGTCTTGTGATCAAAATCTGGGCACTTGGCAACTGACAAGTATTTGATACCTTGATGGCGAAGTGGTTAGAATGAAGTATTGCAGGCTAACTATGCCCACAGTCAGGAGTTCGATCCTGAATGGCTCATGGTGGACCCAGCCTTTCATCCTTCCTAGGTAAGTAAACTGAGGACCCAGATTGTTGGGGGCAATATGCTGACATTTGTAAACTGCTCAGAGAGTGCTGTAAAGTACTGTGGAGCAGTATATAAGTCTAAGACTATCGCTATCGCTATGACAGTTGCAGTGTCCTGGAGTCATGGGATTGCTGTATGTCACCTTCCCAGCTGGTTCTATGACAGTTGCCCACGGCCAACTCGCCATGGCTAATATGCCACAGCCAACTCACCACAGCTAACTCACCACAGCCAATTTGCTATGCTCAACTTGCTGCAGGACAACTCAACTGACCATCTTGCCACAGGACAAGTTGCTGCAGGACAAGAGTAACACTAATATCAAACAAATGGTGGAATAGAATCTAAAGAAAGGATGCAAAAGGAGTAACAGAATAAAATGTGAATGGCAAAAATTAAAATATTTTTTATTTATTTTAAATAATTTCATAAATTGTCCCGCAGCGAGTTGTCCTGTGGTGAGTTGTCTGTGGCAAGTTGTCCCGCAGTGAGTTGGCCATGATGAGTTGGCTGTGACGAGTTGGCCATGGTGAGTTGGCCGCATCAAGTTGGCTGTGGCAAGTTGTCCCATTCCCTTCCCAGCTTGCGACCAATAAACAAGCTGGAGTGACAATCAAAGTCAATGGGGTAAGCTGGATTTGTTTACCAACCATATGATTCACTTAACAACTGCATTGATTCGCTTAACAACTGTGACAAATAAGTCGTAGACTTAGAATTGAGGGCAATTCAATTAAGAATCATTCTAATTGGCAATGGAATGTACTGTCATGCACTCAGAATAGTTAATATAGAATTATTAAGTAGCCTAACTTTTTGATTTCCTCTAACTGTCATAGAGTCACCACACTTGAAAGCCTCATTTGTTTGTAGAACAGGCCAATTACCTTTACATTCCAGTAGGTGACACCATTTCTTCAGCTCTGAAAAGTGATGCTGATGACATACTGATATTTAGTGAAGATGGTCCTGGTTAGATCTGAATTACTGGATTTTTCCATCTTGTTATCGATCTGCACATTAGCTCTGCAGTGCTGCTTTTCCTCCCACTGTTAATGGTGCTCAGATTTGGGTAAGCAAGTCCTGTAATTAAAATATTGTTTTGTCTACAGCCAGTTTGCTGAACGGTAAGGCAGGTTGTTGTAATAAAATACACATTCTTAAGAAGGGTTTCTCCCCCCCCTCCCGTTTGTTTGGTTTTGTACATTGTAAAAGAGGTTATTTTAAATTTACTTTTATGTGTGTGAGACAGGGCTTTTTTTTTTTAAAGTGACAAGCTGTTTCTTAAAAACTATTAGAATAGAATGAAAAAAATGCAACTTCTGGGCCTGCAATCTAAAAGTTTATATGTATTTCCAATTTCCAACATCTTATATTATTTTAGATAATGCTAAAAGAGTCTGTCTGACACTATATTGGTTATTGATATATTTAATTAACTTATATCCTGTCTTTATTATTTTTATGAATAGCTCAAGGTTCTTGTTTGGTTAGACCAAGACATGGCAAGGAGAAATTTCCTGACAGTGACAACAATTAATCAGTGGAACAACTTGCCTCCAGAAGTTGTGAATGCTCCAACACTGGAAGTTTTTAAGAAGAGATTGGATAACCATTTGTCTGAAGTGGTGTAGGGTCTCCTGCCTGAGCAGGGGGTTGGACTAGAAGACCTCCAAAGTCCCTTCCAACTCTTATTATTCTATTATTCTATAATTCTAACTTCTTAAGATCCAAATGTTTATAGATTACCTTGTGTAATATCAACAGTAAGCTCTCTGCCAAAACATACAAATTAGTGGGTCTTCCTTCTCATGGCCCGAGACTGCTTTTACCATTCCTCCTCCCACCCTGTTTACCTGCCTGCAAATAATTGTTCAACATGATAAGATTACTTAAGATTTCTTACTCCAGAATGTAAGACTAGAACACACTAAACTACAAATACAAGGGAAGAACCAAGGAGGATAAACCTCACTCTCATCCATACTTGTGCTACAATATGGGTCATTTGTTTTTAAGCATAGCTCAGATAGAACCGATAATTGCAGTGAGTTGAAAATGGCAGAGAAAGCTTTTTCCAGTCACCTGTCCAGAGTAATATTGAAGGCAAAATGAGTACGCAGAAATTGTGTCTTGCAAAAATAGCACTCAACTAAGTGCATGAAATAATGTGGTGAGTCTCGCTGAACTAAGCGCTGCTTTGGCATCGGGAAGAGATGTTCTTCCTAAGTTGTGAAATTCCAACTTGTAAAGACGCTCTCAAAATGTAATCACAGGGAAAATGTAACTGGGTGTAGGCAGGAAATAAGATTTGACTTGTCTTATTTCCTAAGTGAGTATACCAAGCTGTTTATCTAGTTTTCTGGTAAGCTGGTCCATCCAGAAATGTAGAGCAGCCAATACGTATTTTGTAATCATAGTTTCTTAAATTATTATTGTTTCAGTAGATGGCAGAATCAGGCTAGTCTTTGGGTAAACTCAGAAACTAAGCTGGATTTGGCCTGGGCAATCATTTGATGGGAGATTTATTTATTATTTATTAAATTTATATGCCACCCATCTCATTATCAAGAGACTCTAGGCGGCTTACCTGGGGGACATTAGTTGGGAAGAAGAAGCATTAAGATCTTCGGCAGCTACTGTATATCAGACTGAAAGTTACTTTTCCAGATAAGATTCTCACAACCTTTGTTAACTGAATGTTCTGAGCTGAGAGGGATGGGGCTATCTGAATTTCAACAATTAAAAATTTCTCATACAAAATTAATTTATCTCCTGAAATACCTCTGGGTGGCGGCATATTTCATTTCTTGGTGCTCTTTGAGCTTGGTTTTTTTTCTTTTGCAGACATTTCAAATCCCATTATTTACTAGCACAGATGATGTTACCTAGTTTGGGTAATGAAATGTCTACAAGAAAGAAACCAAGCTCAGAGAGCACCAAGGACCTCTTATTTCAATCCTGAGATACAAATATTCTCCTTTAGTGATAATTCATTTCTTTTTAATGACTTTCTAGTGAAGTGGCACAAGTCTCTGGACACTTGTTTAGCATGTGGCCTCCTTGCTTGATTGCTTGGCCTGAGGAGACCAGTACAGGTAATTCTTACTATGCTTAGCAGGGGTGGGTTCTACTTACTTTCCCTACCAGTTCACATCACGACGGAAGTGACAATGCGAACCTACGTCACGACGCGGAAATGACCCTCTGCGCATGCGCAGAACCTTTTTTTTTTGCCAGCCACGGTGACCGGAGAACCGGTTTGGGGGCGTGGACAGCCGGCCATCGCTGCCGGTTCTGCGAGCGGATGCAATTTTTCACTACCGGTATGGGAGAACCAGTCCGAACCAGCAGCAACCCACCACTGCTGCTTAGTGAAAGTTCAAAGTTTCCGCAGATCTTCCCAGAGATATTTATGAACCATTGTTGAACTTCCAATGGCCATATACATCTCCCTCTAAAAGTCATGTGATCACATTCTGTGGGCTTTGCAACCTGCTTGCATTATGGCCATTTATGCAGTATCCCATGGTCACATGACCATGATTGTCAGGTTGTTGGGTTGTTGTTTTTTTGCCAGTTTCTGATCTTTATTTCCATTTCCAGCAAAAAAATTACCATTGCTTAACAACTGCACTGTTCACTTAACAACTATCGCAATAAAGGTTGTACAATTGGGCATAGTTATATCATAATCTACTTAATGACTACCACAACTTATGACCACAGTTCTGGTCTCAATTATGGTTGTAAAGCAAGGAAGACTACATATATATCAGAGCTGTAAGGTAGATTGAGAAATTGAAAAAAAAAATCCAGAAAAAAACAGTGGCTCTTCACTTCCATACAGTTATTACAGAATCAGCCATTAGGAATTGGGCTTGACTTGAAGGAGATAAGTATAGAAAACAATCGAACGCAGAAATTCATTAATTCCAAAACACTTCCATGTATTATTTTTACCATAGCAATAGCAATAGCACTTAGACTTATATACCGCTTCATAGTGCTTTACAGCTCTCTCTAAGCGGTTTACAGAGTTAGCATATTGCCCTCAACAATCTGGGTCCTCATTTTACCCACCTCAGAAGGATGGAAGGCTGAGTCAACCTTGAGCCGGTGAGATTTGAACCGCCGAACTGCAGCTAGCAGTCAGCTGCAGTAGCCTGCAGTGCTGCACTCTAACCACTGCGTCACCTCGGCTCATGTTACCATGTTACTTTTAGTAATTGAAACCAGAAATATGAATCTGGAAACTCAGCCTGAATTTACTGTTTTTAGACTAACAGGCTCAGTTCGGATTTTGAGTGCAGGCGGAAAGTATCTACATAAAATGGCTGGCACTGGGAAGATTTGCCTGTTTATAAAATGGCTTCATTGATGGATGTGCCCAGTCACAATGCACCTGTTTACCAGGTTGACAAAGTTGCTTCCCACCATCTTATCTAAGTATCTAGGACAGTGTTTTTCAAACTTATCAACTTTAAGATCAGTGAACTTTTACTCCTACTTCTACTTCTACTCTACTAATGAGCTGCGGTGGCACAGTGGTTAGAGTGCAGTACTGCAGGCTATTTCGGCTGCCTGCCGGCTGCCTGCAATTTGACAGTTCAAATTTCACTAGGCTCAAGGTTGACTCAGCCTTCCATTCTTTGAGGTGGGTAAAAAGATGACCCAAATTGTTGGGGGCAATATGCTGACTCTGTAAACCGCTTAGAGAGGGCTGTAAAGCACTATGAAGCGGTATATAAGTCTAAGTACTATTGCTAGTGCTATTGCTACTCCCAGAATTCCCCAGCCAGCATGCTGGTTAGGGAGTACTGGGAGTTGAAGTCCACACATCTTAAAGCTGACAAGTTTGAAAAAAAGTGATATTCCCTCATATTTAGTTTTGCAGCTCAGTGAGTTCTCAGGCAATTTCTGGTCACATCTTTTCCATTTTATTAACTATGAATGTTTTTGTGGTCCGGTGGGAACCCAATCAACGTTGCTTCTGAGCACATCACTTTGAAGCATATCAACTTCAATATTCTTTTTTAATATCTGAAAGAATCTTATTTAGAACAGGGCTGTTTTGCAATATCATAGATGGTAATCTGCCTCTTAGACGCCATGAGTATCACATTGGCTCCTCTAATAAACCAGATATCTCTTTCCCAATTATCTCCCAATTTTTAGAAGAAAATAATTATATATTATTGGTTGCTTGATAGAAAGTTGGCAAAATGTTCCTGTGGATCAGCAACACAGTAATTTATTGTTTTCAAAAAGGCTAGGAGAACTAATTTTTTAGAGCATAATCCCAGCAAACGGCTGACTGAAACAGTATTTTCTGACTGAAACAGTATTTTCCTATTTACTTGTAAAATAAGCTACAGTCAGACTAGTTTGAGGTGTTTCTATCTTTGTCTCTTCTTGCTGACCTATTATTTGTGCCTTGTCAAACAGGAACAATGGTGAAATATTTGCCTACTACTTTTGCAAAGTGTCATGCAGGAACTCTAAGGATGTAAAATAAAAACTAACTTCTAAAAGGAGAACAGCTTAAACTTGAGTGAGAAGCAGTATGTCCTAAAGTACTATAAAAGAATAGGGAGCAATGCAGTTTTTATAAACACCAAGTACCCTTGTTAGCTTTCTTACTATCATTAAGTTTAAGGTGATCTGTATCAAATAATTTAGGAGTCTTTAATTCAGCTGATCATGGCTGGTTTTAAAATAAATTAAACAGAGCTGGACCTAGTTTGTACATCAGTGGGAGCTTCTGAGAAATGACCAATTTATTGGAAATTTGAAAAATTAAGCTGGAAGACAGGGTGAGACACATTTCCTGTTGCTGGCATACAGACTACATGGGCAAGAGTTAGGCTTAGTTTAAGAAACTCCACCTTTACCTACACTTAATATTTCCACATATTTTCATACAAACTTTTGTGTATTTTTAAACACAGATCACTCTATCTTCTTTGTGCTGGGTGAAACTGAAACTTAAAAATGATTGTTTTATTGAAATGGTCTTTGATTCATGGAAATAGTGAAATGCAAAATCCAGTATCACTGTCCTGTCTTTTGATAACAAAAATGGTTTAGCTGAGATAGAAATTTAATTTGGACCCTGATTTTTCAATACCTTAAAAATAGTCATTTCGGTATTATTGTATAGTCTAAATAGAACATACTTTGTATGCAAATAACTGTTTAAGAAGTCTTGTTGCTGTCAGTATATAATTACGCTGTGAAAAGTTTGGAGTCTGTAATTCTGCTGATTCTAAGAAATCTTTGTGAGCGTGGATTTGTTTCTTAGAAAAATAACAGTGCAGGCAAAGGGCTGAGTTTAACTGGAACCTTGATAACATTGAAGTAAATATCCAATGATGGATACTGCTAATTGCCCTTGATTACTTTGATTTGGAGAGTATGCCATATTTTCCTTAAGAGTGGCTAGCTTTGGTCTGGCTGAGAAGTTTGAACTCTGACATTTATTGCTATTTGATTCAAGAAAAAAAAAATACAGTCTGAATGATTTTTAATCACTTGAACCATTGTAACCACATACATTTTAGTCTGTTAGTAATATTGCTTATGCTACAAAAGTAACATTACACAGAAGAAGAATAAAAATTCTAGCAGATCTGTCCAACAAATCTTTAGGAGGAAGAAATTTTTTAAGAAATTTAAAAAAAACCCCCACAAAAACCAGCCAACCTTACTGGAATCTTAAATAGGTTCCTTGGCTGCATCCTTTTGTCTCAGATTCCCATTTCTGAAGAATGAAGACGGACTCCACATTGAAGCTGCTTTCACCCAGACAAAAATTCTTAGGGGCCCTAGGACCATACCAGCCTTGCTAGTATTTATTATAGCAACCATGCCTTTTCCCCCCAGTCTTACATGTAAGAGACTGGAAAAAAAATGTGGCTGCTTTAGTAAACTGGCTAACTAAAGGGACTCTTATGTAAAAGTGTTGTTTTTCTCCCTGTCTTTCTATGGATATGTGTGTGAGAGAGAGGTAGATAGAAAACGTGATTTGTACAAAGCATGTAATTGTGGAGGATTAGTTAGAAAGCCCTGGTGGCGCAGTGGTTAGAATGCAGTACTGCATTCACCTCACTGCCAGGAGTTCGATCCTGAGGGTGCTCAAGGTTGACTCAGTCTTTCCGAGGTCAGTAAAATGAGGACCCAGATTGTTGGGGGCAATGTGTTGAACTGCTTAAAGAGGGCTGTAAAGCACTAAGAAGTGGTATATAAATCTAAGTGATAGTACAGGACAGGGGTGGGTTCTAACTTACCTCGCTGCTGGTTTGCTTCCTCCTGCGCCGCGTGGGCGCGCCTTGTGGGTGCACGCACGTGCTTTGCGCGTGCGCCCCTGCGCAGTACCAAAAATCAAAAACAAATCCCCCCCCAAAAAAGCCGAAAACAAGATGGAAACACATGTGCAGTGCTGGAAACTTGGCTTCTGCACATGCGCAGAAGAAAAAACAAAAAAAAAATAAAAAAAAAAATAAAAAAAAAAAAAAAAAAAAGATGGCAGCGCCCACGGACTGGCACCGACCGAACCGGATCCGTGACATCACTGTGACATCACCAGTGGGTCGCTACTGGTTCGGGCAAACCGATCCGAACCGGGAGGAACCCACCTCTGGTACAGGAGCAGTTTTTTTGCCCCCATTCTTCCATTACTGGAAATACAGCTTCTGGATATATATTTTATACATACATACAGGTATGTCCAAATAAATTATATGCTGAGGAGGGAGGGAGGGAGGGAGGGAGGGAGGGAAGGAAGGAAGGAAGGAAGGAAGGAAGGAAGGAAGGAAGGAAGGAAGGAAGGAAGGAAGGAAGGAAGGAAGGAAGGAAGGAGAGAGAGAGAGAGGGTCAGTGGGGAAGCTGGCAGGAAGTCAGAAGTTATTCCCATTCTCACTGCTTTTTGCCCACTGGGATTGTTTTATTTCTCTGTTTAAATAAGAAGATATTTTTCAAAGAATGTCCCAACCGGGCACAGATTATCTAGTATGCACTAAATGTATCTCTGTTGTATTCCAGCCTTTTTCTTGTACAATCAAACTATAGTAGATGACAGCATATGCCTCAATAATCTTTTGACTTTTAATATTCCCATTTTTAAAATCTAATTTTAAAGATGTATTAAGCATGCTTTTAATACACTTAAAGTGAATGGGTTGTCGACTCTTGTTTGGCACAAGAAGTTGGTTAAATTAAAGCATATAGAACAGAGCCGAGGTGGCGCAGTGGTTAGAGTGCAGTACTGCAGGCTACTTCAGCTGACTGCTAGCTGCAGTTCGGCAGTTCAAATCTCACCGGCTCAAGGTTGACTCAGTGTTCCATCCTTCCGAGGTGGGTAAAATGAGGACCCAGATTGTTGGGGGCAATATGCTGACTCTGTGAACCGCTTAGAGAGGGCTATAAAGCACTGTAAAGCGGTATATAAGTCTAAGTGCTAACCTGTTCATCCGGGCCTTTCAGCAGCTCCTTATCATATATACTCACAAATAAGCCAAGAATTTTAGATGCCAAAATGCATTCCCAAAATGGTTTTGGCTTATCTGCAGATGGGCTTATTTGAGAGTATATACAGCAATACGTTTTAAAAGGACTTGCCTGTTCTTTATATATGTTTGCTGATAACCCCATTCATAGCTAAGCTGACCTTCACATTTTAACCAAAACACCGTGAAAAATGGCTAATCTGTCGATTATCCATGGATAAGGAAATTATGAAAATTAAAATATAAAACATATTGAGAGCTGTCTCATTCACAGGTGGAATATTTTTCACAGTATTTTGAGTTAAAAACCCAAGGATCACCCTAACCATGGATGGATTTATATGTGAGTGTATGTGGTATGTTTCAAACCATATATCAGGTAAAAATACGGAGTTGAGGAATTTTGGATTTTTAACTGGCAGAATTGTAGTCTAAAACAGTGGGCAATAGGTATCCACTTGCGGTATACAATGGATATAAAAAGTCTATACGTACCTGTTAAAATGCCAGGGATTTTTTTTTTTTAAGAAAAGCTTCCATCTTGCCACCCTACCCCACAGCTCAGACATATGAAGAATACAGGAAATTGTTGTCACATGTAATACACAACCAGTATTTACCGGAAATATCTGTAGCTCTTTTAATGTTGCTGTAGGCCTCTTGGCAACCTCTCAACCAATTTTCTTGTTTTCTGATCTATTTTGGAAGAACATCCAGTTCCTGGAAATGTCACTGTTATGCCATACTTTTTCCTCTTCTTGATAACTGTCTTCATTGGATTCCATGGTATATCCAATGTCTTGGAAATTGTTTTGTGCCCTTCTTCTGTCTGATACCTTCTAACAATGAGATCCTTTTAATACTTTGGAAACTCTTCGCAGACCAGGCCTATTGCTGTAAGAGGCAATTCAGAAAAATCCTAGTATAACTTCTGAACTTTATATGGGCTTGATCAGAGTCTTTTTAATTGAGGGCAGGCGTGTACTACTATTTACCATCAGTTTGTATATGATTGGTTAATTCTGAACACAGCAACATTCCTAGTGACAAGGTAGTGTGCACATTTAAGCAACCATGTTATTGTACATTTTTTTATTATTTCTCTCTCCAAAGATTTCAGTTTGTTTTTTAATTGTACACACACACATATTATATTAAGTCCCTTGGGAGTTGGGTGGCATACAAATTTAATAAATAATTAAATAATAATAATAATAAAGGTGGGGAAAATTCTGAAGTGATTTATCTGATTTTTTTCCCCATCTAAAAACCTGGCGTTTTAATAGGCATCTATAGCCTTTTTATATTATATACAAGGTCTGTGTATAGGAAGTCCTTGACTTACAAACATTCATTTAGAGACCATTCAATGTTACAGTGGCACTGAAAAAAGTGACTTATGGCCAGTCCTCACACTTATGACCATTACAGCATCTTCACGGGCACGTGACCAAATTTAAGCGATTGGCAACTGATGTGTATAATGGTTGCAGAATCCAATGGTTGCAGAATCCATGTGGCCACCATTTGTGACCTTCCCAAACCAACAGGAAAATTGAATGGGGGGGGGAGCTAGGTTCACTTAACCATGGCAAAAAAGGTTAAATTATGTGCAATTCACTTAACAACTGTCTTGCTCAGCAATGGTAATTCTGGTCTCAGTTGTGGTTTTGAGTATTACCTACATGCTTCAAAACTGATTCAGAAGAAGTACTTGAATGTTTTGACAAGCACTTCTCAACCTCTTGGTTGTGAATTAAAGTACCACATTCTTTTTTCAAGTTTCTATGGAAGGCTGCTTTAAGGGGTTAACTTTTTAAAGCATGCCAGATCTGGAGCACTTCTTCCAGATAATTTTCAGAACCTGCACAGAACTAATATGAACAGAGTTGGATATTTATGGGCCCCTGTGTTTACTCAATCATTATTTTGCCTTCTCAGATTCTGCTTTCCAATGTTTTTTTTTTAATCCCCTAGGTTAATTTGGTAAGGCTCTTATAAATTTAAACTTTTATACAAGCTAAGAACTATGAGGGAGCAGAGCAAGGGACTTCCAACTCATAAGATTGAAGAATGATAACTTTGTTTTATAATCTGTTTTCTTTATGAGCATAAAAGCTTTCTTTTTCTACTTGTTTTCTTTTGGGCTCTGCCGCCAACAGTGAAGTGATTGGGAGGGGAAAATATGTACCTATACCACCTAGTTCACATAGTACATTAAATATCTCACGTACACACACGCAAACTGAGATTGTGAAGAGAAGGAGTGTATCAAAAAGCTAGTTTCAATAGCAAGTTAATCTTAAGGGAACGTAGAAAAGGTGAATATGTGTTAAAGTTAGTGACTTAGAGAAAAAAAGGGTTTTGGATATATGTTTGGATGTTGGATATATGTTTTAGTAACTGAATGATTCCTAATATATGATGCTCAGGTGAAAGAAACACAACATGGGAATACCTTGGAATTTGAAAGACAGTTTGGTTGAGTGGTAAGCTGGCTAAAAACCAGGAGACTCTGAATTCTAGTCCCACTTTAAGCATGAAAGCTGGCTGGGTGATTTTTAGCCAATCACCAGGAGACTCCGAATTCTAGTCCCACTTTAGGCATGAAAGCTGGCTGAGTGACTTTGGGCCAGTCCCTCCCTCTCAGCTCACAATGTCAGGCTCATGTGACAAGCCAGTCGGTCAATTCCTATTGCAATCAATAGATGAACAAGAGATGAAATTTTTATTGATCCACCAAAAAGTGGACCCTGCACTTTGGGGGGAAAATGCTCTGGGAAGAATAACAAAAGGTTAGGATGTCTTTCCATGAATCCCAGCCTACTCCCCCACATAATTTATCTCAGTGAAAACAACCAGTACTCTCTTTTAAAAACAAATCTTCTGGGAATTTGCACTTGTCACTGTGTGCATACTTTATCAAATGTTTTAATAATGACATTAATAAAAAAATTCTGCAGCACCAGAGTTGGGAAAATCCTGTGATCATACAGTGAAGAACTAAAGCCTAAATATACTATACTGATTAAAATATAATAAACACGACTCCCCCAAAAGCATTTTTAGAGGCTTGGAAGTTGTAATAAATCATTCAATATTTCTGCATTTCCTTTATTGTTTTATGAGGATTATATTACAGTAATATTAAGATTTGAGAAAGATCCTATAAGATGTGCAAAGTAAAGATCAATATATTTGCTTAATGTGGACAGTAAAATATTGCCTGAAACATTAGCCATGAGGTTACAAAGGATTATATTATCTATAATTCATCCATATCAATCTAGATTGATAAAAAATAAAACAAGTATATGACAATATTTATGTGATGATTGATAGCAGGGATATTACAGCAAATAAATTGGAATTGGCTGTTAATCTAGTTACATGCTGAAAAGGCCTTTGATATGATTCAAATTAAATGTGTAATGTATTCTAGTAAAGTTGGGCTTTTCACTGTCTTTTGTTCATTGTACAGTATTACAATTTAGTATCTCCACCTAGTGGCTACATTTATTAAAAACTGATTTGTTTCGCAACCTATCAAGTTATATCATGGCACCCAACAAGGATATCTTATTTCCCCTAATCTTCAGTTTGGTTCTCATACCCTTAGTTTGTACATTAGATTGTCTCAAGATATTGTGCAGTGGCACTCGGCATTGAATATAAATTGTTCTTATATAAACTATTAAAGTTATGGCTAATGTCATAACCAAAATGGTTGAAACTCATAACAGAAATACAGTTTATACTCTGGTTATACCATTAGCTGGAACAAATCTTATTTGTTGTTTTTGGAACCTACTCTACCTCTAGATTACTATATATAGGATTAGGATTGCCAGTTTTCTTAAATCCTTTAAAATACTTGGATTTATATTTTTTTCAAAATATGTCACCTTATATGTCTGAATGTATACCTGTAATTTCATTAGATATAACAAAGTTAAAATCTTTTGGGGCAAGTTTAATGTTACGATTAATCTTAATTCTATCAGATTTTAGACCTTTATATTAACATCTATGTATTTTGTAATAAGATACAATACTTTTTATGACTTTGGTCTACTTGGAATGTAAGCATGTAATATATCTGAAATTGTGCCAGGTTTTAAGGTCCAGGTATATTTAAAATGATTCTTCATTTTCAACTTTGAAAAGTGCCAGGCATATGGTCTCAAATTATACAAATTACAAAATAGTAGGGTAGATTTTTAGTTTGAATATTGGGCCAAGCAAATCAACACATTTGGAACAGTTGATTTCTAATGGTTATAAAACATTTTAGAGATTGTACAGTATGCTGAATATGACTCATTACAATATTTGTTTAGTGATATATACAGTTGAAACTTACACTATGGGCCAGATAGTCTAGCAGCCTGTGGGGTAGTTGTAATTTTGCACAAGAATCAACAATTCAATTTTATGGGAAAATAGAAAATGAAAGCTTTTACTATATACCTAAATTAGGGAGTGAAGACCTAGAATATCCAATTCTGGAGAATCAGTGGGTCATGTCTGTAAATAAATGTGAAATATATTTATTAGGATTTAAAAATGTAGTTGATTCATTGAAATATTATTGTCTGTTGGACCACTTAAGCAAATGGTTAAAAGGGTGTGGACGTCAGATTTTATAATGTTGGCATTGGAAGAAATTTGAATGTTCTTGAGCTCAAATTCTGTTATCCAAAAAGTGAACTCATATCATTGATTAATTTTATCATATTTATGCTTAATTTTTGTGTTTAAAACAGCATTTTACAAGAATAATAAAAGATAACAATTGTTAATAATTCTTTATAAATTCTTTAAAACAATAATATTTATTTTTAGGTTGACATACTGCTATCATACATGTCATAGTAGTTTATCATGGGTATAATGCTGTTTCTAAACAGGAAGACAACTATGGTAAACTGTATTACCAGGAAATTGTGGCTTTATAGTAGTTGTTTCTTTTTGAACTGCTCTGTGAACATTCCTGAATTCATATCCTCGAAGATTAGGTCTCCTACAACCTTAGTTAACCTGAGAACTTCAAAAGGTTCACCTGTATTTAAAAAACAACAACAGCTATTATATCCAACCAAATCTTTGTCAAACATGCTCTGCTATTGGCTCCAAGCATAACTGGTTTGTGATTAACTGTTGAAGAATGTGTTAGTTGCTTATTTGCTCCAATCTAACAATGCCCTTGGCTTCATACCATCTGTTCTACAGTATCTATGTCGAAGTTTACAAATGGATTCATTTGGTTAAAGGAAGAAAACAATTTTAGCAATATTGAACTGTAAGTCAAGTTCAAGAAGGGGAAGGCATTTTTTCCCCTCTCTTGTTTTGATTCTTTTGCCTAGAGAAAACTATTACAACCTATATTTTTCCATGCCCATAATTAATTTTGAACTGGCATTCCTAACAAAGCTCATCCTTTTGATGCTGCATGATTACTGAAGTCTTGCTGCTGCTTGGTTTCAGTCATCCGTACTTTGGTCCTGTCAGTCTCTATCACTGTCAAACTTCTGATGCCTGGGAGCTTTGATGGCAAGTTCAGCCAAGTTTTCTTTTACAGTGGGTTATGCACACGGGATGACAAGCTACTGTTGAGTTACATAGGTACCCTACTCACCTGACTTATGAACGAGTCATTTTCATTCACAATGTTCAATTATATCAGGGGTGTCAAACTCGCAGGCCGGATGTGTCACATGCTGGCCACGCCCACCTCCATTTTAGCGAAGGGGAAAAAAGTCGCAATATGTCACGTGACGACAACATGACGATGTGAGTTTGACACCCCTGCATTACATGCACGCACAAATGCCTCTACCTCTAAGGTTTATTTTTTATTTATTAAATTTATATGCCATCCTTCTCACTGTTGAAGCAACTCTAGGTGGCTTACAAAGTGATAAAAAGATAATGTAAAAATGAATACAGCTAAGAGACATTGAATAAAGATTAGAATAGGGGTCTTCTTTCTACACTGTCACTCCAATTGGGGCCCCAAGCCAGCTGGTAGAGCCAGGTTTTAAGGTTCTTCCAGACAGCCAAAAGAGTGGGAGATGGATCTCCCTTCCTATGGGAGAATATTGTAAAGGTTGGGAATATTCCTAGCAGAAAAGGATCTTCTCCTGGATCCTGCCAGTCAACATTCTTTGATAGATGGGATCCGTAGTAGGTCTCTTTTGTTGGAGTGATTGGGATAAGATAGGCCAATCCCATTGGGATATGACTGCTTCTCAGATATTAAGATGGCCATATCTGAGCTTTTAAAAATGTTAGTAGATCTTAATATGTCTTGTTCAAGTAAAAAATTAAACCCTATTTGTTTTTCTGGACTCCACTGCATTATAGAAAAGGCTTGGGTAGATCATCATGGGATTAATGCTTCATTTACACATATTTTTATACAAGGTCCTCTAATTGTTCCTTTTAGGGAGGAAGTCTTTGCATGTATTGAATCAACTTTGAGGCAAGGTTTAATATTCTGATTTTTAAAAAACTGTAGACTTAGGTGAAAATAGACATCTAAACTAAGAAACTTTTTTCTTCGTCTTTAGATAGACATCTAAATGAACTTTTCTATGACCTGTTAGTAGGTAGAAAAAGTCGAAACTTGTCCTGCTATATTGGAATGATAAAAATATAACTCCAACTACTCAGCGGTTTACAGAATTTACATTATTTGCTACATTAACACATTGCTTGTTGATATATGGATTATAATGAAATACGGCAAAGATTCACTAAAATAGTTATGCGGAATGTCTTATAAATCTGATTATGTGTTGCGATTTTCTGTTTTCTTTTTTTACTTTTTAAAAATATTCCTTATAACCTTAGTTTATTTTATTTTTTAAAAAAATCTTTCTTTTTAATGTTAGAGATAATTTTTTATTTTTAAAGAGTATTTCCGTCTTCTGGTTCTTCAGACATTTGCAATGAAATACGGCAATCCTAATCCATGCTTGGCTCCTGAAAGAGATGCTGTTTAGGAATATGGGAGTAAACATTTTCCGCTGGTTTCAGGTTACACACGTTCACTTTTAAATGGTCACTGTGGTAGGATCAAGTATTTTCCCACGTCTCCCAATTCAATCCCTGATTTTTTCAATGAAAGGAATTTTAATACTTGGAAACTTTGAGGATCCACTACCACTAATGTAAATGGTGTTGACATAGGTAGCAATAGAAATAGAACTTAGACTTATATACTGCTTCATAGTGTTTTACAACACTCTCTTAAACGGTTTACAAATGTCAGCAAATTGCCCCCACCAATCTGGGTCCTGCAGAATGCAGTACTGCAGGCTACTTTTGCTGCCTGCCGGCTGCCTGCAATTTGGCAGTTCAAATCTCACCAGGCTTAAGGTTGACTCAGCCTTCCATCCTTCCAAGGTCAGTAAAATGAGGACCCAGATTGGTGGGGGCAATATGCTGACTGTGAAGGGGTATATAAGTCTAAATGCTATTGCTATTGCTATCAATGCAACTGATTTATAGAAGGCAACTTTATTTGGAAGGCATGAAAACTCATTGTGGGGAGCACCGTCAAATAAGCAATAGCTATTGATTCATAAGTCATAGATGTTTAGTGATATCTAATGGTTTTCTTTTTGTGTGTGCAGGATCCACACTACTGGATACAGGTGCATCGTCTAGAACATAGTGATGGTGGAATCCTAGATAGCGATGACATTCTCCGTGATGTGGCTGATGACAAAGACAGAGTGAGTATTAATACTTCAAAAAAGACTATTTCTTGTATGTCAGCAGTAAGAAATTATTGATGCTAATATTGTATGAAGAACTGGAATACCTTACCTGAAAAGAAGGTAACATTGAATTTAAGACAGTCCAACTGAGTAGAAACCGTGTTTACTAGTTTACTGTATTTTTAGCAAATCTATCATGCTTCTCTCATTTTACAAATTACTTGACTAAGTCCTTTTTCTGTTAAATAAAAAGGGAAAAAGAACATTGAAGAACAATTCCAAATAACTTGGAATTGACAAAGAGATCAGTTGCTAAGTAATATTTTTTTATAATGCTTGTTCTAATTAAAGTTATAAATAATCTGAAGGAACAAAATGAATTAACAATGTGAGACAAACATTTAGAAGTTCTACTCAAATCCAAATTCTCAAGAGAGAACGATAAAAATGTTCTTTGGAAATGTGTACTTTGTTAAACTTGAAGGATGCCTCTAAAACTTACTTTATTTCACTGCATTGTATGATTAATATTTCTACAGCTACATTAAATATTCAACTTCAAATATACATTATCTTGGTAGAATGGAAAATCTTGACAAAACATTTTGATTGTATTTCACATGTATTTTGACATAGCGGATTTAATTTGAAGACTGTAGCTTGAAGCATTCTGACTATAAAAAAGTAACCATTGTCATGTAGAAGATTATTCAAGAAATTAGCTTATTAAATTACACAAATGTATAAAATTTTCTATGATATTAGATGTTTTAAGACAATATTAAGCAATGTTATTATTATTTTATTATTTGTTAAATTTATTTGCCTCCCTATTTCGCTGTGGGACTACTCTAGACAGCTTATAACAATAAAAAGGAATAAATGAAGAGTGTAAACAGAAATAAAATAGAACAATAGAATAAACAATGAAAAAGAACACAAGGAGAGAAAACATCAATATGATAACAAAAAGATGGATGGGTGGAGAGCAGAGAGCAAGGGGTGTATGTGGAGTCTGCCCTCAATCCAGCAACCACTTCCAACATGGAATTCCCCCATCTGGTCCCCAAGCCAACCAGTAGAGCCAGATCTTGAGGCTCTTGCAGAAGGATAGAAGGGTGGGGGCAGATCTTAGCCTAGACAGCAGGATGCTCCAAAGGGTGGGTGCTGCAGAAGAGAAGGATCTTCTTCAGGATCCTGATAATCAGAATTCTGATTTTGACTGATGGGATTCATAGTAGGCCCTCTCTGCTGGCAGGAGTAGGACAGGCTTGTTCTAGTGGGACAAGATGGTTGATCAGGTAGCCTGGACTTATGCCATTAAGGGCTTTAAAGGTCATAGCCAACTCCTTGAACTGAATTTGGAAACCAACCAGTAACCAATGAAGCAAAGGTGTAATGTGGGCCATCCTAGGGGCCCCAAAGATTGCTCTTGCTGCCATGCTTTGCACCCTCTGAAGCTTCCAAATGGATAGTCCCATTGAGCACATTGCAATAGTCCAGAAGAGAGATGACCAGATCTTGAGTAACTGAGTGCAGGGAGGCCATGATCCAGGAAAGGTTGCATCTGGTGCACAAACCAGAGTTGTGCAAAAACTCTCCTAGTTATGGCTGCCTCCTGCTCTTCAAGTGCAGTCCCATTCAGAACTAAGGATGATCCTGAGGCTCCATGCACTCAAAGCCACTCTGTCTTGCCAGGGTTTAGTGAAAAATCTGCTGTCCTTCATTCAAATCCTACATCCTCCAGGCATTGTGAAAGGACAGATACAGCTTTGCGTGGGTCACCATGTGTAGGATATGTAGGATAAGAGTCTTCTCTTAAGATTTCTTTTCACAATAATAGCCAAAAGAGCTTTGTTGACTTGATACTTTTCAGAAAAATTGAATTTCATGCCAGTTGGAAATTCTGGTAGTTGACCTTCTGGAATCTGGAAACAACAGATTAGGGAATACTAATACAAAGCTTCTCTGGAATCTTTTTACCTTTCACCACAATATGTTCCTACCCAATAAATAGTATTCCTGGGTTGCTTCTTTTAAGGAATGATGGAAATCTTACTTTCCCCTGATGTAGTGGTTGAGAAAAGAAATGTTGGGAGTAGATTTGGATGCTAGGATTCGTGTGATCAACCTTTAACGCAGTGAGATGGATTTAGCTTTGTTGACTCCAAGTAGTATACATTTTAATGATAGATTAAAGTTCTTGTAGGTGGGAATCTTTTGATAGATTATCAGGAAACGAAGTTAACTGCATTAATTTGCTCCTATCACTCCTCATCCCAATTACTTCTGAAGACTTGAAACTTTAGAAACACCAGGTTTCAAAAGAAGGTTTGACTAGTGAAACTGCGTATGAGTATTTAATATCAATGGCTTATTGATCATAATTCTTGAGTGCCTCAGCTTAAAATAGAAGCATTTGCATTAGTAGCCCAGAAACCTGTCAGATAATTGAGGCTCACCAGTTTCCTCCTCCTGTTAAGCTTTGTTTCCTTTCTTCTGAAAGCAAAGCTCTGTCGCAAAATCTTGGGTTGTTAGTCAGATATGCAAGGCGCACAGTTAATATTTTGTATTGATTGCCACCAGATAGCAATGAACTAGAAATTCAGGCTGGTTTCTTGTTTCCTCAGAAGGCCTCTGACTGTCATGTTTGCCAGCTGCATACCTTTCTACGCCCACTGGCTTCTAACATTTTGGTCATTCCCTTGTCATGAATGCTTTTAATTGTGCTTTATTAAACTTTAAGAATCTTCAGTTAGTTTGGACTTGTATACTCTGTCTTGGCAATCTCTCAAGCAAGGTATTTAATAGCATGCATTTTTTTACAAATTGGCTAAAGCAATGAATCCCCAATCATTCTGGCTCTGTGGACTGGCAGTGGGTGGGAAAGGGATGGTATTGTGTGTGGGCCCGCCGCTTCTGAAAGACAGTAGCATTCCTAATAATACAATATTCATAATAATAATAATAATAATAATAATAATAATAATAATAATAATAATAATAATAATAAGAATAATAATAATAATAATAATAATAATTTCTTAAATTATTATTTATTAAAAGAGCCATTAAAAAAAGCAGAATATGCTTTCATTTTCTTATTTACAAGTTAAGAGTTGCACAGTCTAACTTATAACTTGTCTTGTTGCATAGACAAGTTGCACAGTCATGTTTAAAGAAGCAGGAACAAATGGTTATTAGACCAACAGGGAATAAACTGAATGTAAGAAGAGGTTGAGGCTATGGTGAGTGGAATCAGGTCTCAGAATGACCAAGGTTAGGAGAGCTTGTCTGGTGAGATTTGGGGAAGAGTGTGGGGAATTCTTTGTGTTTTGTTGTTCTTATTAAAGTTAAGACTATAGTCTGAAGTTAAGCACAGCAGAAAGCATAAGCTAATAAATGGTACTTAGTTCTAGTACTTCCCTACAAGTTGCATTATGTTGGTGGCATTGAAATAAACCAACCAATATTTAAAAAGGAACTGCTGCTAGAGATTCTCAGCAATTGTGCTTAGAAGGTGCTCTGTTGACCAGGCACCTTCCAGATTCCACCTAATGTCGCCAATCCCTACACCAAACAGTGGCAGAATCATCTGTCCTGAGAACTTAGACCATGATAAGTTGATGAATTACAAATGATGGAGAGCTGCTATTTAGACATTTGAAGAACTGAAGGCAATGTTTATTCTAGAGTAGAGGTGATATTTAGTTTTGGTAGACAAGGGTCACAGCAGGCCGGCCAATGCCATGGAGCTTGTTCTTCGAGTCAGGAGGGATTGTTTGTGGTCTTGTTTTTGAAGTTTTCCACCCCAGTTTTATTCCTCTTCCGCTGTTTCTGCGATCCAGCAGAAAGGCCTGAAGATGTTTCTAAGTAGATTAAATACAGGTAGTCCTTGATTTATTATAGTTCATTTAGTGACTGTTTGAAGTTACAATGGCACTGAAAAAAGTGACATGACCATTTCCACACGTATGACCATTGCATCCCCATGGTCACGTGATTTATATTTGGATGCTTGACAACTGACTCACATTTATGATAGTTGCAATGTTGTGTGAGATTGTCCCAGAATTCCCATTTATTGAAAAACAATTCAGCAAATCTTTTTTTTGAAAGTTTAATGATCCTTGATTTACAAAAGTTTAATGATCTTTTGAAGTTAAACGGCAATGAAAAAAGAGGCTTATGAACATTTTTCACACTTATGACTGTTGCAGTTTCCTCATAGTGATATGATCAAAATTGGAATGCTTGGTAACTGACTCATATTTATGACGTTTGCATTGTCCTGTGGTCATGTGATCACCGTTTGCAACCTTCTGACAAGCAAAGTCAGTAGGAAAACCAGATTCACTTAACAACCATATTACTAATTTAACAACTACAATGATTCATTTAACAAATGTGGCAAGAAAAGTTGTAAAACAAATTTCTCACTTAACAACATAAATTTTGGGCTCAATTGTGGTCGTAAGTTGAGGACTACTCTTAGAAAGAATTTAGAAACCTTTCAGTATTTAGGAATCCTGAAGTGCCTTCGATGCTTCATATCTAGATGAAAACCTGAAGAGCCTTAAGACTTTTTAAACCGAATGAAAATAAATATTCCCCCCCCCTCCTCTCATGCCTTGTATGCCTGGAGTGGACTGGCTTACTTGATTTGTAACCATATATAAAATAAATCATTTGGTAGTGTCTTGTTGGCACCAGTTTATCTGTACATGTTTCATAAGAGTTATTAGTAGGAAGACAGATCTATCAATATTATTTTTCTCTGCTTTAAAATCTGTCACAGCTTAGCTGGGATATGGGGAATTGAAGTCCATGCATCTTGAAGTTGCTGAGGTTGGCAAACACTCCCCTACAGGAATGGTTGTGACTGCTTTTGACATTCTCCATCTTGGGTGGAGTCTTCATTCATGCTGGGTAGTCCTCGTCCATTCAGTGTGAGGACCGAGTCTGTTCTTCCTCTTTTTTTTGCTGGGTCCGCCCACTTGGCCCCCCAGTTTAGGCTCGGTCCTCAGAGAGGACACTTGTGGCTACCTAACTCCCTTCCTGAATCTGCTTCATCGGAGAAAGAGAGCGTGAGTCGGAACCCTTGGGGGGGGGAATTCTCTTCCCCTTTGCAAGGAATTTCTTTCTCTTTTCCTCTCTCTCTCTTTCTTTCCCTTCTTAACCTAAATCTAAGGGGACCAATTTTAATTTTTTGTTTGTTTGTAATATTGAGTTGGCCTGAAGAGAACAGCACGTATATTTTTGTTTTTCCT